>CABHPP010144871.1:21317-86919 GCA_902168425.1 Peromyscus attwateri | reverse complement strand
CATCACCCTTTACTATAGCCACAAATGATATAAAATACCTTGGGCTAACACTAACCAAGCAAGTGAAGGACCTATATGACAAGAACTTCAAGTCCCTGAAAAAAGAAATTGAAGAAGATGTCAGAAAATGGAAAGATCTCCCGTGCTCATGGATAGGCAGGACTAACATAGTAAAAATGGCAATTTTACCAAAAGCTATCTATAGATTCAACGCAATCCCCATCAAAATACCAACACAATTCTTCACAGACCTGGAAAGAATAATACTCAACTTCATATGGAAAAACAAAAAACCCAGGATAGCCAAAAGAATCCTGTACAATAAAACAACCTCTGGAGGCATCACGATCCCTGACCTCAAGCTCTACTATAGAGCTAAAGTAATAAAAACAGCTTGGTACTAGCATAAAAACCGACATGTGGACCAATGGAATCGCATTGAAGACCCTGACATTAATCCGCACACCTATGAACATATAATTTTTGACAAAGAAGCCAAAACTGTACAATGGAAAAAAAGAAAGCATCTTCAACAAATGGTGCTGGCATAACTGGATATCAACGTGTAGAAGGCTGCAAATAGATGCATATCTGTCACTGTGCACAAAACTTAAGTCCAAGTGGATCAAAGACCTCAACATAATTCCAGTTACTCTGAACCTGATAGAAGAGAAAGTAGGAAGTGGTCTTGAACTCATTGGCATAGGAGATCATTTCCTAAATATAACACCAGTAGCACCGACACTGAGAGAAACAATCAATCAATGGGACCTCTTGAAACTGAGAAGCTTTTGTAGAGTAAAGGATATGGTCAACAAGTCAAAGAGACAGCTTACAGAATGGGAAAAGGTCTTCACCAACCCCACATCTGACAGAGGGCTGATATCCAGAATATATAAAGAACTCAAGAAATTAGACATCAAAATGCCCAACAGTCCAATTAAGAAATGGGCTATAGAACTAAACAGAGAATTCTCAACAAAGGAAGCTCAAATGGCTGAAAGACATTTAAGGAATTACTCAGCATCCCTAATCATCAGGGAAATGCAAATCAGAATGACTCTCAGATACAACCTTACACCTGTCAGAATGGCTAAGATCAAAAACACTGAAGACAGCTTACAGCTTATGCTGGAGAGAATGTGGAGCTAGGGGAACTCTCCTCCACTGCTGGTGGGAATGCAAGCTTGTATAAACACTTTGGAAATCAATATGGTGCTTTCTTAGAAAATTGGGAATCAATCTCCCCCAAGATCCAGCGATACCACTCTTGGGCATATACCCAAGGAATTCTCAATCATACCATAAGGGCACTTGCTCAGCTATGTTCATGTCAGCATTGCTTGCAATAGCCAAAATCTGGAAACAACCTAGATGCCCTTCAACTGAAGAGTGGATAAATAAACTGTGGTACATATATACAATGGAATACTACTCAGCAGAGAAAAACAATGACATCATGAGGTTTGCAGGCAAATGGAGGGATCTAGAAAAAATCCTCCTGAGTGAGGTAACCCAGACTCAGAAAGACAAATATGGTATGTACTCACTCATAGGAGGATACTAGATGTAAAACAAAGATGACTAGACTGCTACTCACAACTCCAGGGAGGCTACCTAGAAAACAGGACCCCAAGAAAGACACAGGGATTGCCCAATGACAGAGAAATGGATGAGATCTACATGAACAACCTGGATGTGAGTGGGGATAATGAAGGGCGAGGCTCGAGGGAAAGTGAGCTTAGGGGAGCGGGAGATCCCAGCTGGATCAAGAACAGAGAGGGAGAACAAGGAATAAGAGACCATGATAAATGAAGACCACATGAGAATAGGAAGAAGCAAAGTGCTAGAGAGGTCCACAGAAATCCACAAAGATACCTCCACAATAGACTACTGGCAATGGTTGAGAGACAGCCCGAACTGACCGACTCTGGTGATAGGATGACCAAACACCCTAATTGTCATGCTAGAAAACCCATCCAATGACTGAGGAAACCAGATGCAGAGATCCACGGCCAGGTCCCAAGTGGAGCTCCAGGAGTCCAATTGGCGAGAAAGAGGAGGGTTTATATGAGTGAGAATTGTTGAGACCAAGATTGGAAAAAGCACAGGGACAAATAGCCAAACGAATGGAAACACATGAACTGTGAACCAATAGCTGAGGAGTCCCCAACTGGATCAGGCCCTCTGGATAAGTGAGACAGTTGATTAGCTTGATCTGTTTGGGAGGCATCCAGGCAGTGGGACCGGGACCTGTCCTCAGTGCATGAGCTGGCTGTTTGGAACCTGGGGCTTATACAGGGACACTTGGCTCAGCCTGGGAGGAGGGGACTGGACTTGCCTGGACTGAATCTGCCAGGTTGAACTCAATCCCCAGGGGAGTCTTTGCCCTGGAGGAGATGGGAATGGGGAGGGTTGGGGGGAAGGGGGGGCGGGAGTGAGGAGAACAAGGGAATCTGTGGCTGATATGTAAAATTAAATTAAATTATAAAATAAAATAATAATAAAAAAGAAACAACATAAAGCTTACAAACTCACGGAAACTGAACAATTCCGAACTGAATGAAAATTCGGTCAAGATAGAAATAAAGAAAAAAATTAAATATTTTCTAGAATTCAATTGAAATGAATATACAACATACCCAAAAATATGGGACAGAATGAAAGTGGTGCTAAGAAAAAATTTCATAGCACTAAGCAACTAAAAAACAAAACAAAACAAAATGTATATATCTCATAGTAGCAACTTGCCAGTACACATGAATACTGTACAACAAATAAAAGAATACTCAAGATGAGTAGATGGTAAGAAACAATCGAACTGAAGGCTGAAATCAATAAAATAGAAACAAAGAGAAGAACATAAAGAATCAATGAAACAAAGAATTGGTTCTTTGAGAAAATCCAGAAAATAGACAAATCGTTATCCAAACTAATTAAAAGGTGGAGAAAGAATACCTAAATTAGCAAAATTAGAAACAAAGAAGGTAACATTACAACAGAAACTAAGGTAATCCAGATATTCATAGACATATTTTAAAAATCTATACTCTACCCAATTGGAAAATCTAAAAGAAATAAAAATTTTCTTGATAGATAGCACTTACAAAGTTAAATCACAATCAGGTAAACAATTTCAATAGACTGATAACACCTAAGGAAGTAGAAGCGGTCATTAAGTTTCCCAACCAAGAATGCAAGCTGGTACAGCCACTGTGGAAATCAATATGGCGCTTTCTTAGAAAATTGGGAATCAATATCCCCCAAGACCCAGCTATACCACTCTTGGGCATATACCCAAGGAATGCTCAATCATACCACAAGGGCACTTGCTCAGCTATGTTCATATCAGCATTATTTGTAATAGCCAGAACCTGGAAACAACCTAGATGCCCTTCAACCGAAGAATGGATAAATAAACTGTGGTACATATATACAATGGAATACTACTCAGCAGAGAAAAACAATGACATCATGAGGTTTGCAGGCAAATGGAGGGATCTAGAAAAAATCCTCCTGAGTGAGGTAACCCAGACTCAGAAAGACAAACATGGTATGTACCCACTCATAGGAGAATACTAGTTGTGGAACAAGGATGACTGGACAGCTACTCACAACACCAGGGAGGCTACCTGGATAACAGGACCCCAAGAAAGACACGGGGATCGCCCAATGACGGAGAAATGGATGAGATCTACATGAACAGTCTGGACGTGAGTGGGGGTAATGAGGGGCGAGGGGAGAGGGAAAGAGAACTTGGGGGAGCGGGAGATCCCAACTGGATCAAGAACAGAGAGGGAACACAAGCAATGTTCATGATAAATGAAGACCACATGAGAATAGGAAGAAGCAAAGTGCTAGACAGGCCCACAGAAATCTACAAAGATGCCCCCACAATAGACTGCTGGCAATAGTCGAGAAATAGCCCGATCTGACCTACCCTGGTGATAGGATGGCCAAACACCCTAATTGTCGTGCTAGAAACCCCATCCAGTGACTGAGGGAACTAGATGCAGATATCCACAGTCAGGCCCTGGGTGGAGCTCCGGGAGTCCAATTGGCAAGAAGGAGGAGGGTTTATGTAAGCAAGAGTTGTTGGGACCAGGGATGGATGGAATACAGGGACAAGTGGCCAAACGAATGGAAACACATGAACTGTGAACCAATGGCTGAGGGGCCCCCAACTGGATCAGGCCCTCTGAATGGGTGAGACAGTTGATTGGCTTGATCTGTTTAGGAGGCATCCAGGCAGTTGGACCGGGTCCTGTGCTCAGTACATGAATTGGCTGTTTGAAACCTGGGGCTTAGCAGAGACCCTTGGCTCAGCCTGGGAGGAGGGGACTAGACCTGCCTGGGCTGAGTCCACCAGGTTGATCTCAATCCTCGGGGGAGTCTTTGCCCTGGAGGAGATAGAAATGGGGGGTGGGCCAGGGGGAGGGGGCGGGGCGGGAGGGGGGAGAACGGGGGAATCTATGGCTGATATGTAAAGTTGAATTATATTGTAAAATAAAATAAAATAAATTCAAAAAAAAAAGTTTCCCAACCAAAAAAGCCCAGATCCAGATGTTTTTAGGGTAGAATTCTACTCGACTTTCCAAGAAGAACTAATACCAATACTCTTCAAATCATTCCACAAAATAAAAACAGAAGGAACACTGCCAAATTCTTATGAGGCTACAGTTACCCTGATACCAAAACCACACAAAGACTCAACAAAAAAGAGAATTACACACCAACTTCCTTTATGGACATAGATGCAAAAATATTCAATAAAATACTTGAAAACTGAATCCAAGAACACATCCAAAAGATTATCCACCATGATCAAGCAGG
This sequence comes from Peromyscus attwateri, assembly GCA_902168425.1. Classification (NCBI taxonomy): domain Eukaryota; kingdom Metazoa; phylum Chordata; class Mammalia; order Rodentia; family Cricetidae; genus Peromyscus; species Peromyscus attwateri. The sequence goes on along the minus strand of CABHPP010144871.1, from coordinate 82,086 downwards.
CTTCATCCCACAGATACAGGGATGATTCAACATACGAAAATCAGTAAATGAAATCCACAATATAAATAAATAAAAGGAAAAACAAAACACGGAGCGTCTCATTAGAAATCAAAAAAGTCTTTATCAAAATCCAATAAAGGAGATCAAGGGGATACAAATTGGAAATGAAGAAGTCAAACTATCATTATTTGAAGATGATGTGATAGGATACATAAGTGATCCTAAAATTCCCTCAGGGGACTACTACAGCTGATAAACCCATTCAGCAAAGAGGCTGGATACGAGAATAACAAAAAAAAAAAAAAAAAAAAGATATAAATCTCAATAGCCCTTTGATACACAAATGACAAATGGATTGAGAAAGAGATCAGGGATATATCACCTTTCATAACAGCCTCAAATAATATAAAATATCTTGGAGTAACTTTAAGCAACCAAGTGAAAGACTTGTGTGTTAAAAACTTCAAGTCTTAGAAGAAAGAAATTGGAGAAAATATAAGAAAATTGAAAGATCTCCAATGCTCGTGGATCTGTAGGATTAACACAGTAAAAATGGCCATCCTATCAAAACTAATCTATAGATTCAGTGGAATCTCATCGAAATTCCAACACAATTCATAATAATCCTTGAAAGGACAATTCTCAACTTCATATGGAAAAACAAAAAATCCAGGATAGCTAAACAATCCTGAACAATAAAAGACCTTCCAGAGATATCATCTTCCTGGTTTCAAGCTGTACTACAGAGCAATAGGAATAAAAACCACATGGTATTGGCATTAAAAACAGACAGGTGGATCAATAGAATCGAATTGAAGACTCAGAAGTAAATCCACTCCTATGGACACTTGATTTTTGACAAAGAAGCTAAAATTATACAATGGATAAAGAAAGCATCTTTAACAAGTGGTACTGGTCTAACTGGATGTCAGCATGTAGAAGAAAGCAAATAAATCCATATTTATCACCTTGCACAAACTTCAAGTTCAGGTGGATCGAAAACCTCAACATAAAACCAAACACATTGAATCTGACAGAAGAGAAAGTAGGGAATAACCTTGACTGCATTGGCATAGGAGACAAGTTTCTGAATATAACACTAATAATGCAGGCACTAAAATCAATGATTAATAAATAGGACCTCATGAAACTGAAAAGCTTCTGTAAGGCAAAGGACACCATTAATCCATTCATTGGACAAAGCAGCAGCATACAGAATGGGAAAAGTTTTTTACCAACTCCACATCTGACAGAAGGCTAATATCAAAAATATATAAAGAACTCGTGAAACTAGAGATTAAAAAACACTTTTCTGAAGAGGGTGAGTGGATTTGAGGGAGAGGGGAAGTGGAGGGGAGCTAAAAGAAGTAGAAAGAGGGGGAAACTGTGTCAGGGATGTATATTATGAGAGAAGAATATATTTTCAATGAAAAATGGGGTACAGATCTAAACAGAGACTTCTCAATAGAAGAATCTCAAATGGCCGAGAAACACAGAAATATTCAACATCCTTAGCTACCAGGGAAATGTAAATCAAAATGACTCTGAGATTCCATCTTCTACACCTGTCAGAATGGCTAAGATCAATAACACTGTTGATAGCTTATACTAGAGAGGATATGGATCAAGAGGAACACTCCTCCATTGTAGGAGCGCAAACTTGTACAGCCACTATTGAAATCAATATAGTGGTTCTTCAGAAAATTTGGAATCAATCTACCTCAAAACCCAACTATACCATTCTTGGGCATATACCCAAAGAAACTCCATCCTACCATGAAGACACTTGCTCAACTATGTTCATTGTGACTTTATTCATAATAGCCAGAACCTGCAAACAATCTAGATTTCCCACAATGTAAGAATGGATTACTCAGCTGTTTAAAAAAATGACATCATGAAATTTGTAGGGAAATGGATCCAACTAGAAAAAAAAATCATCCTGAGTGGGGTATCCCAGACCCAAAAAGACAAATATGGCATTTGTTCACTTATAAGTGGATATTAGCTGTGAAGTAAAGGATAACCATGCTATAATCCACTGACCCAGAGGAGGGTTCTGAGGGGGATGCATGGATCTCCCTGGGAAAGGAAAATAGAATAGATTTTTCAGGTGGACTAGGGGTCAGTAAGGATGAGAGTGGGAGAGGTCAGATGGGTGGGGAAGGGATGTAGGGAGAGAGTGTAGGGAGAGACAGCTAGAATTGGGGTCATTTGGGAAGCAGTGTGTAAACCTCATGCAGTGGAAACTTCCTGGAATCTGTGAGGGTGACCCTATTGAGGACTCCTAGTAATGGAGGATATGGAGTCGGTACTGGCCATCTTTTGTAGCCAGACAAGGCTTCCAGTGTTGGGCTGGGCTTGCATTTGGTGGAGTTGTTGGCTGAGGGTGCCCTGTGGAGATCCCCAAACAACCCAGGCTGGTGCAAGTACAGAGAGTCACTCCTCAAAAACTGACGATGGGGCTCTATTGCTGAGAACAACATCCACATAGCTTGTTGAATGCAGAGAGGTCAAGCTAATGCCTACACGAAGCATTCACCCCTACATTCTAGTCTCTTTGATGTAGGAAGGTACTCTGCAGGCTACTAAAAGAGAAACTTGGACATCAACCTAGCCAAAAAACCTTTGATATACAATCTTTTCTACTTGGAAGTTGTTCTGGGGCAATGATGGCAGGGAACTTGTGAGAATGGCCAACCAACGTCTGGTTTAACTTGAGGCCCAGGCTATGAGAAAGATCCCATGCCTGACGCTGCCTCGATGGCCAGGACCAGAGACTGTATAGCCCAAAGACCTAGTGTGGCACAAACCATAACAGGAAAAACAATCAAATCAATGAAATGATTAATATTGTTATTCTGCTGTACTCGTAGATTGGTGCCTTATCCATTCATCATCAGAGAGGCTTCCTCTGGCAGTAGATGTGAGCCGGTGCAGAGACCCACGGCCAGGCATTGTATGAAGAGACTCTAAATTGGAGGTATCCATTGGGTCCCTCTCCTCAGAGCTTGGGGAACCCCGTGGAAGAGGGAAAAGAAAGATCGTAGGAGTCAGAGGGGATGGAGGACACCAGCAGAAAATAGCCCACTAAATCAACTCATCAGGTTTCATATATGCTCTCAGAGACTGAAGTGGCAAGCATGGGGCCTGCATGGATCTGCATCAGGTCCTCTGTGTATATGTTATGACTGTTAGCTTGGTGTTTTGTGGGACTCCTAACAGTGGTAGTGGGTGTATCTCTGACTCTTTTGTCTACTCTTGGGACTCTTCCTCCTCTTGGATTGGCTTGTTCAGGCTAGATATGAGGGCTTTTGACTTGTCATATTGTATCTTGTTTTGTTCTATTTGGTTGTTGTCTCTTGGAGGCCTGCTGTTTTCTGAGGGGAAACAGGGCTGTGGATCTTGGGGAGAGGGCAGGTCCGAGAGAGTTTAGAGGAATGGAAGAAGGGGAAACTGTGATTGGGTTGTATTGTGTGAGAGAAGAATCTATCATATATATATATATATATATATATATATATATACATATATATACATATATATATTTCAATTATTATTGTAGCTTTGTGAAAAAAAAAGTTGCCACTGAAGTAAAAACTGTACACACTGAATGAAACATGACTTTTTATATTTTTTTTCATGGCATAACAAATTTAAAAGTTGCTAAGCACAGTGGTGTTTGATTTGAATCCATCATTTAGGAAGCAGAGGCATATGGATCTCTGTAAATTCAATGCCATTCTGGTCTGCATAGTGAGTTTCAGGCCAACCAGAGTCACATAGTGAGACCCTGTCTCAACATAAATTAAAGAGTTATCAAGACTTTATGTTTCTGAATAATCAAGTATCTTGGAGACAGACATACATTTTTGTTTGTTGTTAGCTAAATGGCTTACAACAAGTTAGACAAACTTATTGAGTCCCTAGTCTCTACTATGAGGCATGACAATAATGTGGGGATTGATTGAGTGATGTAAATAATCTTTAAGCACATGGCCTGGCATTTAATAGTACCAACGGAATATTTCAGATGTAGATAGTTTGGGATGAATTGTCATGTCCCCTAAAAATAGATATGTTGATGTCCTAATCCACCTTATCCCTGAATGTGTTCTTGGAAAATAAGGTAATTACAGATGTAATTAGTCAAGATAACACCATGTTGAATTAGAATTGGCTCCTACTCCCATATAAATCATGTATCCATAAGATGGACATACAGAGTCATGGGAATAACACCATGTGATGATAATGAAAGTGATGAAGTTATTTAAATATAAACCAAACAGTACCAACAATATTTGGCAAATCACTAAAAGAAAAATCAGGACAAAGAAAGATTCAGGCAACAAATGTCTGCCAACTACATTCTTCCAGAATCCTATAAACCAAAACTATGAAACAATAAATTCCTGTTATGTATATTATGCAGACAAGTCTGCTACATCTTGGCATGATAGCCTCAAGAAATTGATACAGTGTTGTTGATATTGTTGTTTTGAGGTATTGGTGATATATTTGTAAATATGAATAAGTACAGTCATTATTCACATGGAATTGATAATTACATTAGTAAATAGACAGAAGTTCAATAACCACAGAAAATAATAATGTGTATTCAGTATGTTGAAGGTAGTTTTCAGTACAAAGTACAAATATATAAAAAAATAATATTTTTAATAACTGAACTTAAGTTCTGGTATGATCCCTATTCTACAAGTTGTAGTGCTTTTGACATACCCGGGTAAATTGAAGTGTGTAGATGTAACCGACCGCCTTATTAAATAAGAAACACAGAGCCAATGTAAAGGTGAAAGCCCAAGAGGTCAGAGCAGAAGCTTACCCGCTTTCCGCCAGCTAGCTTCTTCCGCCAAGAGAGCTCTCCGAAAAGAGGGAGCTACTTCCTGTGCGTCTGATTTATAAAGAGTTCTGGTTCTTCCTTCTCATTGGTTATAAACACAACTACGTGGCTGTCTCGTCACTGCCTCTCTGTCCAGACCTCCCACGTTTTCTATGGTTGGTATTGAGATCAAGGGCGTGTGTCACCAATGCTAGCTGTATCCTTGAACACACAGAGATCTACCTAGCTCTGCTTACCAAGTGCTGGGATTAAAGGCGTGCACCACCACCGCCCTGGCTTTCGCTATGGCTTGCTAATAGCTCTGACCCCTAAGCAACTTTATTTATTAACATACAAATAAAATCACATTTCAGTACAAATAGAATACCACTATAGAAGTGGAGTCTATACTTATCACTGCTGAGATAAGCTTGATGAACAAATGAGTTTACTGGGAATACTTGTAGGAGCATGAATGAGTGTTACTTCAAGGACCATGGGTGACTCCAAAGTATCTGTGTCTCTGCAAAATCCCACCCCAGAGTAGGTGATAGGAGTCCTACTTTCAGTCAGCCTTCTACTACCTCTCACTCCCTGCGACCACATGTAGCTCAGCACAGGAGAGAGTGGTGAATGGAGTAAAGGTCTGGACCTTCATCTAATCTTACGAGACATTGCTAGTAGCCTTATTACTATTGTCATAGACTGAGCTATCAGGGTATTATTTTGCCTATCTCATTGTCCTGTTTGTGTGTGGTGATATTGTGTTCCCCAAAATATTGTGCACCCTAATAAACTTATCTGGGGTCAGAGAACAGAACAGCTACTAGATATAGAGGCCAGAAAATGGTAGCACACACGCCTTTAATCCCTAGCATTCCAGAGACAGAGATCCATCTGGATCTCTGTGAGTTCAAAACCACACTGGAAACAGCCAGGCGTGGTAACAAGAGCCTTTAATCCCAGGAAGTGATGGCAGAAAGCAGAAAGGTATATAAGGTGTGAAAACTAGGAACCAGAGCTGGTTAAGCTTTTAGGCTTTTTAGCAGCAGTTCAGCTGAGATCCATTCGGATGAGGACACAGAGGCTTCCAGTCTGAGGAAACAGGATCAGCTGAGGAATTGGCGAGGTGAGGAAGCTGTGGCTTGTTCTGCTTCTCTGATCTTCCAGCATTCATCCCAATACCTGGCTCTGGGCGGGCGGTGTGGCGCACGCCTTTAATCCCAGCACTCGGGAGGCAGAGCTAGGCGGATCTCTGTGAGTTCGAGGCCAGCCTGGGCTACCAAGTGAGTTCCAGGAAAGGCGCAAAGCTACACAGAGAAACCCTGTCTCGAAAAACCAAAAAAAAAAAAAAAAAAATACCTGGCTCCGGGTTTGTTTTTATTAATAAGACTTTTTAAGATTCATGTACCATCTAAGTGACCAATATATTCTATAGAACATCATAGAAATCTCAGCTCCTTGGTGGCGTATGATCATGTAAGGCTTAGAATAAAAGGATTCACTATAATAATGAAGGGAGGAGAGAATTACTTTGGCTTATAGTTTCAGAAAGTTCAATCCTTGATCGGTTGGATTTTTAATTCTAAGTATGTAGTAAGGCAAAGCATCATGGCAACAGAAATGTGTGGCAGAAATCATTTTACTTAAACAGGAGAGACAGAGAGACAGAGATAGAGAGAGATAATGAGAGACAGAGATACAGAAAGAAACAGACACAGAGACAGAGATTGAGGGACACAGAAAAGACAGAGAGATTAGGGAAAAGGTATAAATCAGGTATAATCTTCAAAGGCAAACCCCAATGAAGTACTTCATCCCTCTAAGCTCTATTTCCTAAAAGTTTAACAAACTTACAAAATAGCATGAGCAGCTGGGAAATAGTTTAAAATATGAGTATGTGAGTGGCATTTGAGACTTAAGCCTTAACAGTGGCAGTGTAGTACTTGGGAGTAGTGATAACTAAGTGCTTATTTGTTGGAGGGCTGGTATCTGCCCAGAAAAAGTTCATTTCTATTTCTTCTTCACAACCTCAGCTTTCCACAGAAGCCAACTCTGTATTAGCTACCTATACCTTTCTCAGATACCCAAAAGGCCTCAATGAGGCCATCTCAGACCTAAAACTGTATTTTAAAACATCAAACAGCTGTTGCTATCTCAGGACTTTGTTTCCTGTGTCAACTGGTTTCCATAAGAGATGGGATACATCTGTTTCTTCTTCATTCACATATTCTTTCTCTGACATCTATAATGAACTACTTTATGGCAGATAACTTATAACATATATTTTGTCTTATGATGACAGGTGATACAATAAGACATATTCAGAGGATTCAGTATCTAGTAAGGGAGCATTCTTCATAGATGGTGCCCTCCATGTGTTCTAATGTGATAGAGGTGTGACTAAGCATCCTAGAGCCTCTTTCAAAGAGTGCTAAACTCATTTGAGGCCTCCACTATCTTCTCATAGGCACCTTCAAAGATACTATCACATTGGAAATTTTGTCTCAAATGTAAATTTTGCAGAACATACAAGTTGTTTTGCTTCATTTACCTTCCCCACTCATACACTTTGCTTAGAAGGTACACAGGTCACAATTCTATTATCTTCAGGGACAATTACTATATAGCTTCCCTCTACTTTTCAGAGAATTTTTTTTTGTTTTGAGGCAGAAGTTTTACTTTATGTCACCTGTGTTCTTGCAAATTTGTATTATCTACATCCATAAATATCTTGTAAACCACTCAACTTTTAAAGGCAAAACCTCAGCAAAGAAACTTTCCCCCTGCTATTCAACTCATTTGAGTTTGATAGGAGATTCTAGCTGAAGAGTGTAACTACTTGTATACATTTGACAAAAGGATAGTCTTCTATCATAGAAAGTAATACTGAGTGTGTATCTTCAGGAGGGACACACAGGGTGGTGAAGGAGGAGGTACTCTTGCCTAGCCATCTAAATGAACTGAATCAATCATGGTCATCCAATCATATCACAGCTTAATCACACTCACATCCAATTTCACTCTTGCATCGAGCCAACAAAAATAGAATTCTTTGAGGGGGAAAAACAATTCATGGAATTGTCTTATATGTTTCTTCACTTTGTATGGTAAACCTAGCTCATATGCAACTACTGTGAGAGCTCACAGCCCTTAAGGCCTATGTTTGATTTATACCTTGTTCCTTGTGAGGGCATTTGCTGTGCACACCAGTAGTTTCAGTGCCCATACAGGGACAAAATAATCTCACTACTGTATAAGGCCTCCTCTTCTAAAAGTCCATGTTAAAACCAGAATGAAGGTTTCCCGAGCTCTAAGTCTTAAGTAGCAGTAGTGGCAAATGAGATGAGAGCAATGACTGCAGCAAGATTTTCTCTCCACCACTCTCCTTATGATCCCATAACTAACCTTAACAGCATTCATTCTGTGACCTATCAGCCTATCATCAGTGTGAAGATTACCCACGTTCCATACATCTTCCCTTTCTGCTGGCATTAGAGGAAGCAGATAACACATGGTCTTACTAGAAATAAAAAAATGCCCTCAGGACTGTTAAAGAACATTTTTGGTTCTATAAAACATTTACAAGATAGTTGAGGGTACAGCAACAATTTTGTAACGTTGTGATACTGTTAAACTAGAAATACAATTTTTTTGCTTCAAATACAGAGGAAAGAAATGAAACAAGTGACCATAACAATCTGGATCTGCTTACATTTGGTTCTCTACTTTATCACAGAAAAGTAATAGTTCTTTTAACTCTTAGTAAAGTTGCCAGGTAATGTATAGTTAAGATAGTTATGATAAGACAGGCCTACAAGGTCTATGAGAAAAATACTGAGTACATATTTCAGCAAAGTAAAGATTCTGCATGAAAGAAAATGAACTGTGGAAGGCTTCTGATAGAATATCATACTTGAATGTTACAAGAACAAAAGATATTCACAAAATATGGAAAATGGGCAATTCAGGATAAACAGTATAACACTGAAATTCAAGATCATTTCTGCTGGTGATCAAGCTGCTAAATCTGGAAAGAAAGGTGATGGACCTAGAAGACCATTTAGTTCACAAAAGAATGGTGGTATTAGGCATAGGAATCAGAGAGATCCTTAGAATAAACATCAGGAAGAATGTGACAATGGGATGATAATCATAGGTTACATTTTGTCACCATGCAACTTTTTTCTTATTTTGCAGGGCAGGAAAATAAATTTCCTATGTATGATTTTATCCATTTTAATGTTAAGTACTTAAAAATTAATGAATAGGGAAACTCACTGTTCAACTACTCTTAATAAACTTTCATTTAGCCACTACTACTAGTAACTTGTAAACTTAAAAAAAATTGGGCATAATGATATTCACCTGTAATTTCTGTAGTCCTGAGGTTAAGGCAGAAGGATCCCAATTTTGAAACCAGACTGGAATACACAGAAGCTTCAGACTAGCTTTTGAAACCATCTCAGAAAAAGAATGAAAAGTCATAACTCCTCTTTACTATGTAAAATAAAGAGATACTGTATCCCATAATAAAAACCACAGGGTATTGGCTATGTTGAAAAGTACTATATAAAATCTGTAAGTATTGTTACTTGATTAACAAAAACAGGGTTTTTCAATGCTCTTAGTTCTTCTAAAATCTGTAAAAAAAAATAATCATAGTTTATTTTTATGGAACAAAAATATTAGTGACCAAGTATAAAGCAATCATTTAAAATTAGTTCAATGCTCTATACTTTTAAAAGTAATGATTACTGTTTTACTAAATAATAGACATGAAGTCTAACAAACTAACACAGGAGGCCATACCAAAAGCAATATACCCAAATCAACTCAGTAGAATATTTTCTGATCAGATTATGTCCTTATTTAAGAAAAAGCTACTTGAGAAGATAATTTCATGAATGTTACAATATTGCCTTCTTCACTATAAGCCACAGAATGGAATCAGTTAGCATTGTATTGCTTTTGTAGAGGACCTGGGTTCAGCTGCCAACATCCATATCAGGTGGCTCAGTACTGCTGTCACTCCAGTTCCAGGAGATCCAACACTCTTTTCTGGTCTTCATGGACACCAGTATGTATATGGTACACATAATTTCACACATAACTAATCAAAGTAGGTAATAAATTAATGTTTTATATATATATATATGTGTGTGTGTACATATATACATATAGGGATATACATTCGTATTCTTATTAATATATTAAGAGAGACTAGAAGAGAATCAATAAGCTATGTGTTATAGAATCTGCATATCTGTTAAATACATAATAAATTCTATTTTCTCTGAAATTCTTTCAAATTGAATATTATGATGTGATTCAAATAATGATTTGACTCAAAAGATTCTGCACTTATAAAAATGTGATTGAAGTTTACAATGAAAATCTTTTTTTTTCTATAAATATTGCAGACATTTATTTTTACTTTAAAATACCAGTAAGGTTTCTGGTTGTGTTATTGGGATTTTTAAAAAATATATTTATTTTACATCTCAACTGTAGTGTCCCCTCCCTCCTCTCCTTCCAGCCCCTTTCCTACCTCTCTTTGCTCTCCCAATCCACTCCTCCTGCATTTCTATTCAGAAAAGGGAAGATCTCCCATAGACACCAACAAAATATGGCATATCAAGTTGCAATAAGACTATGCACTTCTCCTTGTATTAAGGCTGGAGAAGGCAACAGAGTATGAGGAAAGGGTCCCAAAAGCTAGCAAAAGACTGTTAGGAGTTCCACAAGAAGACCAAGTTACATACCGACACATATAAGCAGAGGGTCTAGGTCAGTCCCATGCAGACTCTGTGATTGGTGATTCAGTGTCTGTGAGCTCCTTTGAGCCCAGGTTAGTTGATTTAGTGGGTTTTCTTGTGATGTCCTTGACCTCTCTGGCTCCTACAATCCTTCCTCCCTCTCTTCAACAGGATTCCCAGAGCTCAGTCTAATGTTTGACTGTGGCTCTCCACATCTGTTTCCATCAGTTGTTGGATGAAGCCAATTGGGGTATGCATCAAACATGTTTGTATTTTTGGGTCTGGGTTACCTCACTTAAGATGATTTTTTCTAGTTCCATCCATTTGCCTGCAAATTTCATGATGTCATTGTTTTTAACAGCTGAGTAATACTCCATTGTATAAATGTATCACATTTTCTTTAACCATTGTTTAGTTGAGAGATATCTAGTTTTTTTCCAGGTTCTGGCTATTATGAATAAAACTTCTATGAAAATATTTGAGCAAGTGTCCTTGTGGTATGATTGAGCATCCTTTGGGTACATGCCCAGGAGTGGTATTACTGGGTCTTGAGGTCCATCAAATCCCAATGCTCTGAGAAGCCATCATATTGATTTCCAAAGTGGCTGTCCAAGTTTCCACTTCCACCAGCAGTGGAAGAGTGTTCCCTTTGCTCTACATCCTCTTCAGCATGAGCTGTCACTTCTTATCTTAACCACTCTAGCAGGTATGAGATAGACTCTCAGAGTTGTTTTTGTTTTTATTTTATTTTATTTTATTTTACAATATAATTCAACTTTACATATCAGCCATAGATTCCCCCGTTCTCCCCCCCCCCCCCCCCCCGTCCACCCCCCATTTCCATCTCCTCCAGGGCAAAGACTCCCCTGAGGATTGAGATCAACCTGGTGGACTCAGCCCAGGCAGGTCTAGTCCCCTCCTCCCAGGCTGAGCCTAGGGTCTCTACTAAGCCCCAGGTTTCAAACAGTCAATTCATGCACTGAACACAGGACCCGGTCCAACTGCCTGGATGCCTCCCAAACAGATCAAGCCAATCAACTGTCTCACCCATTCAGAGGGCCTGATCCAGTTGGGGGCCCCTCAGCCATTGGTTCACAGTTCATGTGTTTCCATTCGTTTGGCCACTTGTCCCTGTATTCCATCCATCCCTGGTCCCAACAACTCTTGCTCACATAAACCCTCCTACTTCTTGCCAATTGGACTCCCGGAGCTCCACCCGGGGCTTGACTGTGGATATCTGCATCTAGCTCAGAGTTGTTTTGATTTGCATTTTCCTAATGGCTAAGGATATTAAACATTCCTTTGTTTCTCAGTCATTTGAGATGCTTCTGTTGAGAATTATTTGTTTAGAGCTCTACCCAATTTTTGAATTGGATTATTCAGGGGTTTTTATGTCTAGTTTCTTGAGTTCTTTCCGTATTTTGGAATATAACCCTCTGTCAGATATAGGGTTGGTGAAGATCTTTTCCCAATCTGTAGTCTGCCATTTTGTCCTGTTGACAGTGTCCTTTGCCTTACAGAAGCTTTTTAGTTTCATAAGGTCCCATTTAGTAATTGTTGATCTTAGTGTCTGCACTATTGGTGTTCTGTTCAGAAAGTTGTCTCCTGTGCCAATGCAGTCAAGGCTATTCTCCACTGTCTCTTCTCTCAGTGTATCTGGTTTTCCGTTGAGGTCTTTAATCCACTTGAGCTTGAGTTTTGTGAAGGGTTTGGATCTATTATCATTCTTCTAAATGCCAACATCCAGTTATTCCAGCACCATTTGTTGAAGATGCTTTTTTCCCCATTGTATGAGTTTGGCTACTTTTCCGAAAAATCTGGTGTCCATAGGTGTGTAGATTTACATCTGTGTCTTGGATTTGATTCCCTTCATTCATCTATCTGTGTTTTTGCCAATTTTTATGTAATTCTCTTTCTTTTTGAGTCTTTGTGTGGTTTGGGCATAAGGGTGACCGTAGACTCCTGAAAAGAATTTGGCAGCATTCCTTTTGTTTTTAATTTGAGCAATAATTTGAGCAGTATTGCTATTACCTCTTCTTTGAAAGTCTGGTAGAATTCTGCCTAAAACCATCTGGCTCTGGCCTTTTTTTTTCTGGTTGGGAGACCTTCAACAACTGTTTCTATTTCCTTAGGGGTATAGGTCTACTTATATTTTTTTTTAATCTGATCTTGATTTAATTTAGATTTATCCATTTCTTTTAGATTTCCAATTTTATTGAGTAAAGGTTTTTACCTAACATGACCTAATGATTCTCTGGATTTACTCAGTATCTGTTGTTACATCCCCATTTTCATTTCTGATTTTGTTAGTTTGGATTTTGTGTCTTTGTCTTTCAGTTAGCTTGGATAGGATTTGTGCATCTTGTTGATTTTCTCAAATAATCAACTCTTTGTTTCATTGATTCTTTGTATTGTTCTCTTTCTTTTTATTTTATTGATTTCAGGCCCCAGTTTGTTTATTTTCTGCCATCTTCTCCTCTTGGGTGTTTCTTTTTGTTCTATAGTTTTCAGGTGTGTTGTTAAGTCACTAGTATGAGAGCCCTCGAGATTCTTTATGTGGGCACTTAGTGCGAAGAACTTTCTTCTTAGCAGCACTTTCATAGTGTCCCATAGGTTTGGGTATATTGTGTATTCATTGAACTCTATGAAGTCATTAATTTCTTTCTGTATTTCATCCTTGACCCAGTGGTAATTCATTAGAGAGTTGCTCAGTTTCCATGAATGTGTAGGCTTTCTATTGTTTTTGTTGTTGTTAAATCCAGCTTTAATCCATGGTGGTCTGTTAGGATGCATGGATTATTTCAATTTTCTTGCATCTTTTGAGACTTGCTTTGTGACTGAGTATGTTATCAGTTTTGGAAAATGTTCCATGAGGGGCTGAGAAGAAAATATATTCTTTTGTGTTTGGGTGAAATGTTCTGTAGATGTCTGTTAGGTCCATTTGGTTCATAGCATCTGTTAGCTGCAGTATTTCTGTTTAGTTTTTGTCTGAATGACCTGTCTGTTGGTACGAGTGGGGTATTGAAGTCTCCCACTGTCAATCTGTGAGGGTCAGTGTGTGATTTAAGCTTTAGTAGTATTTCCTTTTCAAACATAGGTACCCTTGTGTTTGAGTCATAGATGTTAAGAATTGAAAAATCATCCTAGTTGATTTTTTTCTTAGATGAGTATGAAGTGCCCCTCATCATTTCTTTTGATTAATTTTGGTTTGAAGTCTATTTTGTTAGATATTGGAATGGCTACACCAGCTTTCTTCTTGGAGCTATTTGCTTGGAAAATCTTTTTCCAATCCTTTCCTCTGAGGTAATGTCTATCTTTAATGTTGAGGCATGTTTCTTTTTTTTATTAATAATTTTTTAATTCATTTTACATACCAAAGATCCCCCTCTTTCCTCTTCCTGCCCCTCCAGCCTTCCCATCCCAACCCACTCCCCATTCCCTCCTACAAGAAGGTAAGGCCTCCCATGGGGAGGTACATATAGTAGAGGCAAGTCCAAGCCCCTCATTCTGCCTCAAGGCTGTGCTAGGTGTCCCATCATAGGTAGTGGGCTCCAAAAGGCCTGCTCATGCATCAGGGATGGATTCTGATCCTACTGCCAGGGGGCCTCTTAAGCAGATCATGCTACACAACTGCCTCGATACACAGAGGGCCTAGTCCACTCCCAGAGGCATGTTTCTTGTATGCAGCAAAGGATGGATTTTTTTTCCCCATCTATTCTGTTAGTCTGTGTCTTTTTATTGGGGAATTGAGTTCATTGATCTTGAGAGATATCAATGACAAATGAATGTTAATTCCTGTGATTTTCTTATAGTTGTTAATGATGGTAGTGTGCATGTGCACACACACACACACACACACACACACGTGTGTGTGTGTGTGTGTGTGTGTGTGTGTGTGTGTGTGTTTTCTTTCTTTTAGCTATGCTGGTTTGAAATTATTTATTTTCTGTGTTTCTGTGGGTGTAGTTAACCTCTTTGGGTTAGAGATTTTCCTCTAGTGCCTTCTATAGGGCTGTATTTGTAGATAGATATTGTTTAAATTTGAATTTATCATGGAATATCTTGTTTTCTCCATGTATAGTGATTGAAAGTTTTGCTGGATATAGTAGTCTGGGCTGGCATTGTAGTCTCTTCGAGTCTGTAGCACATCTCTCTGGGGCTTTCTGGCTTTTAGAGTCTACGTTGAGAAGTCAGGTATTGGTGAAATTATTAAGGTCACTCCACGTAGTTAAAAGGAAGATTTATTTAGTGGGTAACTTACAAATGAAGGGTAGGTCGCAGGGTCTGGGGAAGGTGTATCACAGTCCAGCGGTGTTCTCTGGAGCTCTGCTCGGTCAAGCTCCACCGTCCAGGTTCCAGGAACCGAGAGAGAACTGGCCCATCTGGCTCTCGGGTCTCCAGGCTCCTCCCTTGGACCCACCTTGTAGGCGTGACAGTTGCCGAAACCTCAATGGGGGTTGGAACTTCCAGATCAAAGCTGGAATGGTGACCCACTACATCTCCCCCTTTTTGTCTAAATAAGAAGGTTCTAACCTAATACAAGACTATATACAAAGGAATGGTTATCAAATATTGTCCAGGAATAATGAGGGATAATGACCTAGTTAAGATGGAACTACAACCAATGCGAACAATATCAAGCAAGAAACACATACTAAAATCCAGAGAAGTATAGAGCATAGGTAAATGGCATGTTACAAAGATCATTCCAAAAGGTATCCTATTGGAATTGGTCGGTAGCCAGACAGGAAGTACAGGCAGGACTAACAGAGAGGAGAATTGGGGGAACAGAAAGGCTGAGGAGAAGACTGCCTGGAAAGTGCTGGTAAGCCACGAGCCACGTGGCAAAGTATAGATTAATAGAAATGGGCTAAATATAAGAGTAAGAGCTAGACAATGATAGGCCTGAGCTAATGGCCAAGCAGTTTAAATAATGTAAGAGTCTGTGTGTTTATTTTATAAGTGGGCTCCGGGACTGGCGGGACTTGGGAGCTGGAGAGAAATTCTCCAGCTACAGTCAGGTATAATTCTAATAAATCTGCTTTTGTATGTTATTTGTCCTTTTTCTCTTGCAAACATTAATATTTTTTCTTTGTTCTGTACATTTAGTGTTTTGATTATTATGTGGTGAGAGGTCTTTCTTTTCTGGTCCAGCATATTTGGAGTTCTGTAAGCTTCTTGTACCTTTATAGGCATGTCCTTCCTTAGGTTGGAAAAAAATTTTCTTCTGTGATTTTGTTAAAAATATTTTCTGGGACTTTGAGTTGGGAATCTTCTCCTTCTTCTCTTCCTATTATTCTTAGATTTGGTCTTTTCATAATGTCCCACATTTCCTGAATGTTTTGTGTGGTGATATTTTACTTGTGCTGAAATGTGATATTTTGTTTGTATGTTAATAAATAAAGTTTTCCTAGAGATCAGAAGTCACAGTGAGCCATAAATAGAAGTCAGGTGGTGGTAGCACATGCCCTTAATCCCATCACATGGCAGGCAGAGTCTCTGTGTGTTCAAGGACACAGCCAAGCATGATGACACATGCCTTTAATCCCAGTACCAACCACAAAGACTTAGAAGTCTGTACAGACAGGCAGTGACAAGGAAGTGATGTGGCTGGTCTTAGAGCCAATGAGAAGGCAGAACAGAAAGGCAATAAAAGCACAGGTTAGACAGGAATAAGCTCTCCCTTGAGAAGCTACGGCGTGGTGGTAAGCTAAGGTTAGTCAGTGGCTCTTCTCTGATCTCTTTGGCTATTACCCCTGTATTTGGCTCTGTGTTTCTTATTTAATAAAACTGTTTAGAAATTCGTCTACAGTTTTGTGTCCAGAATTTTTTATATTTAACATTTTCTTTGACAAATGTATCTATTCTTTCTATTGTGTCTTCAGTGCCTGGGATTATCTCTTCTATCTTTTGTATTTTTTTGATGATGCTTCTGTCTGTAGTTTGTTCCTGTTCACTTATCTAGATTTTCCAGATTTCCCTGAGTTTGTGTTTTCTTTATTACTCTATTTCCATTTTCTGGTCTTGAACTGTTTTATTTTTTTCCATCAACTGTTCATTTTTTCTTGGCTTTCTTGATGTTCTTTAAGAGATTTATTTATTTCTTCCATTTTTTATTGCCTTTCCCTCAATTTCTTTAATGAATTTATTCATTTCCTCTTTAAGGACCTCTATCATCATCATAAATTTGGTTTTAGGTTGTTTTCTTGTGTTGGACTATTCAAAGCTTGCTGTAGTGGGATGGCTGGACTCTGGCGGTGACATATTACCCTGGCTGTTGTTGTTTGTGTTCTTACACTTACATGTAGACATCTGGATTTGGAGTGAATACAGGTGTAGGTGCCAATTTCTGGATTTGTCTTTATTGGGTGGGTGTTTTCTTCCTTAGTTTCTGTTTTCTCTTTGATCTACTGGCTGCCATTCCTGTGGTTGAGTAGAGGGTCTCCACCTGTCTTGGGGCTGGACTTCTGTTGGCCTGGATGTCCTCTGGTCCAGCAAGGGGATCCTGCTAAAGACTGGGGGCTGGAATTCTGGCTATGTGCATAGCCTATCCTATGATTTGTCCCAGGGGGTCCTCAGGGTTTCAGGATCCTGGTCTGACTTCTGGTGATGTAGGAGGCTTCTGCCAGGTTTTCAGGGAGTTGGGTTCAAGATGATTGTCCTGCCTCTGGGGCTGGGGATGGTGGCCTGGCCTCTGATGGGGTGGAAGTCTTCTGCCAGAGTTGTGCACCTGGATCATGTGGCAAGGAAAGGAGGAGCACTTGGGGTTAATCTGGACAGGTGCAGGTAACACAGGAAGGCAGGGTGGGGTGGCTTACCTGGTTTTCAGGAACTAGCCTGCCCTCTGATGAGGTAGAAATCTTCTACCAGAGGTGTGCACGGGGATATGGTGATGAGGAGAGGAGGGGCAGTTAGAGTTATGCTGGGTGAGCACCTGCAGGGTGAGGGGCCATTTTACCTGGGGTTCAGGATTCTGGCCTAGCCTCTGGTGGAGCAGGAGTCTCCAGTGAGAAGTATGGGCCAAGATATTATGATGAAAGTCTTAATGTGGCTTTTGAATCACATGAGAAATACTAATTTGGGATATATTTTTGTTAATTGAAGCTAAATATCTATCCTATGTTATAACATTTTAGAATAGACAGCACATAATTATCATAGATTCTTTAATGATCATTAATAGTTATATTTCACAAAAATGAAACATACTAAACATAACAAATATATTCAAAATGTACACAATAATAGTTTTAAAATAATTATCACAATTATTTAGGGTCACCTACCAAATTTTTAAGAATTATATTAAATGAAAGCAGAACTCTTAGACCACAAGATGTGGGATAGTAAAAGCACAGAACACTTCTGTTAAGATGCTTTCTTTTGTTTTATTTTAACTTGGGACTGTGTTTTAAACATGAGTGTTATTTTCTCCTTGAACACTGTGAATGTAAGGCATACTTGAGCTGTTGAGTAGGCACATGGTGTCTGTGTCTGACAGAAGAGGTATGTCTATCTAGATAAATATCAAATGTCATCTACACAAAAATAAGTATGACTTGTCTCTGAGAAGTACTTATGAGTAAGCAATACATTGTAGGTGGTTATGGAAATGACTTGGGCCACATTTAACTTTCAATCACTACTCTACCATTTACTAAGTGGTTCTAGTTAAAAACACCATTTAAGAATACTGAAGTTAAATTTGTTCATATTAAATATAAAATGATAAGATCTGCTTTATCTAATCAGGGTTTTGTGGGCCTCAAATGAAATGAGATACATAAAAGTATGAAACATTGCATTGACTTCATAGGTAATAGAAATTTTTTTCTGCTACATACTTTAAAATTAGCACCAAAGATTATAAGGGACCTAAGAGGGTTAATCCAGCACCCATATTCAGCTGGCCAGTGATTAAGGCATAGAGCAATTACATGACACGTAATATTTTATTGGACTTTAGTAATTATACATAGTATTGGATTCCACAGAGATATTTTTTCAAGTATATCATATACTTTGGACATATTCAGCCTTTCTATTACATCTTTATGCTTGCCTCTCCCTCTCCATTTTCCTTCTTTTTGTTAGAATTTCTTATGATTTCATGTCATACATATATATATATATATATATATATAAGTGGTTTTACACATCTGTAATTAATTCTAATGCTTATGAATGAAAGGAAACATGATGTTTTCCTTTCTGTGTCTGATTTATTTCATATAACATGATAAGTTTAAGTTGTATCCAGGAATCAGCATGATTTCTTTTTTCACTCAGGGTCATAAAACCAATATTTTGTTTCTTTTCTTTGTCAAATAAAACTCTATTGACAATATGTACCTCATTTTTCTTCATCTGTTCATCTGTTGATGATACTAATTCCACAATTAGGTTATTATAAATACTTCTGTAAGAAATATGGATCGTCAGATACTTTCTGTGCTATGTTGATTTAGAGTTCTTCAGATATTTAACATAGCTAGGATTTGTACATTTCTAGCTCACATTCATGACACAATATTCAGTTTGGGTCATGGGTTGATTTATCTTTTGGTCAACTAAATCCTAGTATAAAAGGTGTGGCCATTTCTGCTTCTTCCTGAAGAATGCTTCCTGCCAGAAAAATATGTAAGAGAGTAGGCTGGGGGTGAACTAAGTACCTTCAGGGAGGACTGGACACAGATAAGGGGCTTTCTTTCTCAGCACCTATTATCTTATATGAAGAAAGGTGCTCTTGGGTTAAGGAATTTTCCCCCTTTTTTTTTCAGAAACTTACCCAAAACACCCAGGAATGTCAGAATCAATTAACTTAAGATCAGTACCATCTGGACTGTTTTGACTTTATATTTAGCTGATACATTAGAATATTGAGATGGGATTTTAGTTCCCAAAAGAGGATTCAGAATTTCCAAAGATAATTTGAAGGCACTGTTTCAGCAAACATGGAAAAACTTACTGTGCTATAGGTCTTGCCTCTTTTGACTTAAAATGAACTATGTAAATAATTATAATTGATATTGCTATATATTGAACCTAAAGTAGGATATGCTTTTTCTCCTACTTGATTTCCTTGTTCTTTGCTAAAATTTATCTTAAATTCAGTGGGATTCTAATGTGTTTTCCTCCCTCAGCAGCCTGAAAGCATTTTGAGGCTAGATGTAATTAGTTTATTTTGTCCTTGAACAAACCTCCTTCTCTCTCCACACACAAGCACACAATGTCAGTACATTGCTTAATATATTAAAGGTATCTGATAAAGGACTGTTCAGTTCAATTTTACCAGGTATGTAATATAGCATTTACTGTTCTGGGGATAAAACCTTCTAGATGGATTGACCAACAAGGGCAGAAACAGTTGAATAATTGAATGTGTTGCACAATCACACCAGTGATGTTTATAAAACTTTCTCTGAGCTGATCTAGAGTAAGGATTACTAAATGAAAGTGGAAAAGATAAAATATAAATGTGAAATACAGAGTGAATTTTATGTAGATGAGAGAGTCTATAATTGGCCTCAAATATATGATTTCAAGTGGAGTTTTCTAACCACACAGATATGATTTGTCAAAACACAATGTTCTTTTTTAGAAATACCTTGTCAAGAGCTATTTTTATTTGGGCTTTTCCCAGTGTGTGTGTGTGTGTGTGTGTGTGTGTGTGTGTGTGTGTGTGTGTAAACATGTGTTCATTTGTGTGCATATAGTTACAAAATAATTTTAAAATGAGAGACAGTAACAGCTATGGCATATGCAGATAGACTCATTCATACCTCTGTCATGGAGTAATCAATCATTGTGGGGAAATAGTATTTTTAAAAAAGGAACTAGACATTTTCTTGGGTCTTCATGTGAGATGCTTACTGCTAAAAGGTGAAATTCGATTCAATAACTTGGACTTAGAATTTGCAAGGGATAAATTCATAAAGTGCCTTTTGTTAAATCTCAGGAGTCATCTTTTTTTTGTAAAACTTCATTTTATTTTATCGTTTTTGCCCCAGCAATACTAAATTCTTTTTAAACAGAATATAATGTAATATGATGAATATAACATAATAATAAGGTAAAACAAAAACTAGCACATTGGAGTTGTACAAGACAAAACAACAGAAGGAAAGGAGCCCAAGAGAAGGCACAAGAGTCAACCACCCACTTAATGGTACACTCTGAAATTCCATAAAAACATTAAACTGGAAGCGATAATATATATCATGCAGAGGACATGATGCAGACCCACACAGGCCCTTTCAAGCATGCCTCAGTCTCTGTAAGTTCATATGAGCTTTGATGATGTTGATTTAGAGGGCCTTGTTTTCTTGGTGTCCCCCATCCCCTCTGGCTCTTACATTATTCCTGCCTTCTCTTCTGCAGGGTTCCTTGAGACCAATTTGGTAGAGACATCCCATTTAGAGCTGAGTATCCCTAGGTCTCTCATTCTTTGTGGAATGTCTAGCTGTGGTTCTCTGTATTTTTCCCATCTGTTGCAGGAGGAAGATTTTCTGATGATGGCTGAGCAAGGGATTGATCATTGTCATTAGGAGTTATTTCATTGAGACTTAATTTTTTTTTTTAGAAAAGTAATTTTTTGTTTTCACCAAAAAGTATGTCCCTGGGATATCTAGTCTCAGGTTCTTGGTCACCCAAGCAGTATCAGGTATGGGTTGCTTCTCATGGAGTGGTCCTTAGGTAAAATAGGAAATTAGTTGATTACTCCCATAAGCTTTGTGCTATCATTGCACTATCATATTTTGCAGACTGGACAGCATTGTGATCAAAGGATTTGTGCCTGGGTTAGTTTTTACATTTGTCTTTTGGTAGCCTACAGAGTATCTTCCTATACCAAAGGTGTTAG
The DNA here is from genome assembly GCA_902168425.1 of Peromyscus attwateri. NCBI lineage: Eukaryota > Metazoa > Chordata > Mammalia > Rodentia > Cricetidae > Peromyscus > Peromyscus attwateri. The sequence goes on along the minus strand of CABHPP010144871.1, from coordinate 60,623 downwards.
CACATAGGGGTAAAGACTCTATGTAGGCAGCAGCTCAACTTCACATTCATTGACTGTGTAGGTGTCGTCTTCAACAATGGGGTCTTGCTGTCAATTTCTGGAAATCAACCCAGAGTTTTGGAACCAACCTGAGTTGTTTAGGGATTCCCATGGGACCCCTCTGGCCAACAACACAAGTAGATATAATCCAATCCCTGCATGGATTGCTTCATTTGGTGACAAGAGATGATCAGTTGGGATTCTGTCTCCTCCATTATTTGGTTATTTCATTAAGATTGCCTTAATATATATCTATATTATATGAAGTGTAGCTAGAGTTTTCCTGCCTGGCCCACAGTCAGGACAAATCTCTATCACCTGCCAGTCCCACAGCCACTCAGACCCAACCAAGTAAATACAGAGACTTATATTGCTTACAAACTGTATGGCTGTGGCAGGCTTCTTGCTAACTGTTCTTATAACTTAAATTAATCCATTTCTATAAATCTATACCTTGCCACGTGGCTCGTGGCTTACCGGCACGTTCACATGCTGCTTGTCATGGTGGTGGCTGGCAGTGTCTCCTTCCTCCACCTTCCACTTCCCAGAATTCTCCTCTCTCCTTGTCCTGCCTATACTTCCTGCCTGGCCACTGGCCAATCAGTGTTTTATTTATACAGAATGATATCCACAGCAATGAAGCGTCTACTGTATTGGTTTTCTATATTATTCCTCAAATAGTCTTTAATTTTAGCTGTCTCTCAATATATTGTCTCCCTCTTCTCTTCCACCCTCCTTCCCAGTTGATCCTCCCATTCCCACCCACCTCCTCCATCCATAACTGTCTATTCTATTTATTTTACCTAACAAGATCTATTTGTACCCACCAGTCTCTTACTCTATATCTAACCTGTATGGTTCTATGGACTGTAGCTTGGTTATCATTGTTTTAACAGCTAATATCCACATATAAGTGAATATATACCATATTTATCTTTCTGGATCTGGGATACCTCACTCAGGATGATTATTTATAGTTCTATTCATTTACCAGTAAATTTCATGATTTTTTAAATAGCTGAGTAGTCCTTCATTGTGTAAATGCACCACATTTTCTTTATCAATTCATACATTGAGGTATATATAGGTTACTCGCAATTTCTAGCTATTATAAATAGAGCAACAATGAACATGCTTAGGCAAGTATCTCTGTGGTAGGATGAATAAGTATATGCCCAAGAGTGGTATAGCTGGATCTTGGAGTAGATTGATACCCAGCTTCCTGAGGAACTGCCATACTGATTTCCATAGTAGCTCTACAAGTTGGCATTACCACCAGCAATGGAGGAGTCTTTCCCTTACTGCATGTCTTTGTCAGTATGAGCTGCCATTTGTTTTATTAATCTTAGCAATACTGACAGTGTAAGATGAAATCTCAAAGTAGTTTCAATTTGCATTTCCCTTATGACTAAGGATGTTGAACATTTCTTTATGTGTTTCTCAACCATTTGAAATACTTCTATTGAGAATTCTCTGTTTAGGTCTGTGCTCCATCTTTAAATTGGATTATTTAGCTTTTTTAAATATCTAATTTCTTGAGTTCTTTATATATTTTGGATATTAGTCTTCTATCAGATGTGGAGTTGGTAAAAATCTTTTCCCATTCTGCAGGCTGCTGCTTTGTTCAATTGATGGTGTCCTTACATGAAGCTTTTCAGTTTCATGAGGTCCCATTTATTATTGATCTTAGTGCCTGTGCTATCAGTGTTCTGTTCAGAAGGTCTTTTCCTGTGACAATGAGTTCAAGGTTATTCCCCACTTTCTCATCTATCATGATCAGTGTATCTGATTTTAGGTTGAGGTTTCTGATCCATTTGGAGTTGAGTTTTGTGCAGGATTATAAGTATGGATCTATTTGAATGCTTCTACATACAGCCATCCAGTTTGACCAGCATAATTTGTGGAAGATGCTGTCTTTTTTTCCAGTGTGTGTTTCTGGTTTGTTTATGATAATTTATGTATCCATAAATGTGTGGACATATGTCTGGGTCTTCAATTTGAGTCTATTCATCAATGTGTCTGTTTGTTTTTTCTGCCAATACAATGTGGTTTTTAGTACTATAGCTCTGTAGCATAAGTTGAAAAGGAAGATAGTGATACCTCCTGCAGTTTTTTTTTAATTCAGAATTGTTTTTAAGTATTCTGAGCTTTTTGTGTTTCCATAATGTTGTGGGATAATGCCCTTGTACACTGGTTTAATAAAACACTGATTAGCCCGTAGACAGGCAGGAAGTATAGGTGGAGCGAGCAGAAAAGGAGAATTCTGGGGAGAGGAAGGTCTGAGTCAGGAGTTGCCAGCCAGCCAGAGAGGAAGCAAGATGACAAGGCAGACCTGAAAAAAGGTACCAAGCCACATGGCTAAACATAATAAGAATTATGGGTTAATTTAAGTATAAGAGCTAGTCAATAATAACCCCGAGCTCTACTTCATGTTTCATGTGGGTTGAGATATAGAGATGCCAAGGTACAGAGATGCCTTGGCATGCAGACTTTGAGCTACAGTATGGTGGGTTCACCGCATATGGGCTTGAGTGCAGCAGTGGGGTCTGCAGGGCATGCAACATGGTGGATATAGCTTTTGCTAGTACAGACCAAAAAAAGGGAAAGCAAAATGTAAGGTTTGAGGGCTACACGCTGTTGGATGGAAGCATAGACCCACTGCTTCACAGAATCAGAGATGTGCATGGTTCCCCCAGAGCTGGTGGTAAACATGGATCCACCATGTTGGAAAGCTGAGATGAGTAGAGCCAGCAGCCAAAGCTGCCATTTCAGTCCTAGCCATGCTTCAGTTTAAAGTAATAGATTCATAATATGACAGATTCAGAGGGGATAAACCCTAAACAGTTTACAGTGTGTGTAAAAATGTCCATAGGCTTGGAAGAGAGGAAAAGGAGGATAAACAGTTATATAAAGAAATAGAAAGTTTTAAAATATAAAGTCTTTAAAGAGAAAATAAAAGTAAAATAAAAACTAAGCCACATAAAGATGGAAATCACACAGGGAGTCTGGATTATATTGTCTTTGGGATTTTTAACTACAGAGAGACATTTGATTGTAAAAGCTGCTGAGTTAAATAAATATGTATATTTTAAAGATATATTGATTTCAAAATTTATGTCTAAGGATACGTTGCTTTGGAAAAGAGGTTTTGCTTTTGTTTCCACAGAAGATGAGAACCTGTGGATTGTTTCCAGGCTAATATGGCTTGATCAAGAAAGACCCCCTGAGAGGTCTCCAGATGATCCAACATCCAGAACAGCTTCAAGGCAACTAGCCTAGAAAATATAACATCACAGACTATCCAGTCAGGGTTTGACCATAATTTTTAATTTTCTCAGAATCCCCATAAGACTACCAGTGGCACCTATCAGCAGGAAGTAGCCTAGAAAACTATGCTCATATTCCCAAAAAATGGATTATGGATAATTGTGTTTGTTAGAGATTGGTTACATATTGTTATTGGTCATAGACAATATCTTCCTGAAAGAAAAAATGCTGATAGGATATAGATATGATAGGATTAAAGCATGGATTATTGGATCTATTTCTAAAGAGAAACTTGTTTAAAATATTTTACATTGTTATAGATTTTAGTTTATTATAAATTTAAAGTTAATTTTGTTATACTATATGTATATTTCTACTCTTGTTTAAGGTATTATGTTTAAGTGGCTCATTTAAAATTATAATGTATAATTAAGAAATACAGATTAAGGACCTAGAGAGATGGCTCAGTGGTTAAGAGCACTGACTAATCTTCCATGGGACCTGGGTTCAATTCCCAGCACACACATGGCAGCTAACAACTGTCTGTAACTCCAACATCTGACACCCTCACACAGACATACATGCAGACAAAACACCAATGTACATAAAATAAAATTTATAAAAAAATAGATTAATAATTAGTCATTTATTATGATCACACTTATAGTCATGTTAGTTAAGTTTTCTGGATATACATAGATATAATTCAGTTAGGTAGGTAATCTTCAAACACTTCAAAGACCTACAGAATATGGCATTTAAAATGTTTTTAAAACTTAGACATTTTGGAAAATGAGACACATCTGCTCATGGCAACACCAATTACTTCAAGGAGAATGATGGGCATTGAATAAACTCATTATAGAGTTTTCTTTCTTTGTGGCAAAAGTTAGCCACATGACAAAAAAAAAGTGCCGTATGTGCTGGGGATGTCTTTCTATATGCTGTGAATGTGTTGCTCTGATTGATTGATAAATAAAATGCTGATTGGCCAGTAGCCAGGTGGTAGTATAGTATAGGCAGGATAAGCAGAGAGGAAAATTCTGGGAACAGGAAGGCTGAGTCAAGAGTCGCCAGCCAGAGACAGAGGAAGCATGATGTTAAAGTACTGGTAAGCCACAAGCCACATGGCAACTTATAGATTGATAGAAATGGGTTAATTTAAGATATAAGAACTGGATAGCAAGGGGCCTGCCATGGCCAAACAGTTTTTAAGTAATATAAGTCTCTGTGTGTTTACTTGGGTCTGAGTGCCTGCAGGCCTGGGTGGGACTGGAGAAAACTCCAGCTACATTTACATTGACTGATTGACAGTATGTTGTATAAAATGGACATGCAGGACCCATAGGAAGATGACTACTGAACCTTGCAAGGCAAGATGGTCCTTGTAGCATGAATTTTAAAAGGCCTTATTAATGAAAACAAACCCAGAGCCAGATATTGGGGTGAATGCTGAAAGATCAGAGAGACAGAATAGGCCACAGCTAACCTCACCTTGCCAATTCCTCAGCTAATCTCGTTTCCTCAAACTGGAAGCCTCTGTGTCCTCATCTGAATGAATCTCAGCTGAACTGCTGCTAAAAGCCTAAAAGCTTAACAGCTTCTAGTTCCTGGTCCTCATGCCTTAATATACCTTTCTGCTTCCTGCCATAACTTCCTGGGATTAAAGGTGTGTGTCACCATGCCTGGCTGTTTCCAGTGTGGCTTTGAACTCACAGAGGTCCATCTCTGCCTCCAGAATGCTAGGATTAAAGTGTATGTGCCACCATTTTCTGGCCGCTATGTCTGTCTAGTGACTGTTCTGGTCTCTGACCCCAGATAAGTTTATTATGGTGCACAATATATTGGGGAACAAAATATCACCACAGGTCCTTCAGGTTCCTGCCTCTCAAAAGAAACTGCCAGACATTCTACAGGATACAGAGAGAAGTGACTGAAAGACTTTAGGCCTACAGGCTGAAGAAGGATGTCCCAATATTATAGAGGAACTTTGGGTAATTGTCCAGCTAGCCAGCTCTCTCTGTCATTCTAGATTTCTGGAAGTTGCTTACAATGTATTTCCTGTTTACTTAGGTAATATTATATCCTTCTGGGGTCTTTGATGTATTTGAAGACTAGATAATTGTAATTGTAGTTTTCCTTAATTATAATAAAAGATAGATTAGATATGACACTTTAGACTTACAAATATAGGATAGATAATGGAATATTTTCTTAACTCTGCCAAATACAAATAGACTAGATATTGTAACTGTAATTCTTTGTTGATAACTGTTCTAGTGTATTTAATTTTACTATGATAAAGTTAAAACCTTCCTTTTTGATTAGACAGAAAAGGGGAAATGCTGTGGGATAATGCCCTTGTATACTGGTTTAATAAAGCACTGATTGGCCAGGTTTTAGCCAGGCAAGAAGTATAGGTGGAGCAAGTAGACAAGGAGAATTCTGGGTAGAGGAAGGTCTGAGTCAGGAGTCTCCAGTCAGACAGAGAGGAAGCAAGATGACAAGGCAGAACTGAGAAAAGGTACCAAGCCACATGGCTAAACATAAATAAGAATTATGGGTTAATTTAAGTATAAGAGCTAGTCAGTAATAAGCCTGAACTAATGACCATAGATTTCATAATTAATATAAGCCTCTGTGTGTTTATTTGGGTCTGAGTGGCTGTGGGACCACGCAGGACACAGGAAAACTTTCAACTACACCATAAATGACTGAAATTGTCCTTTCAAGATTTGTTAAAAAATGTGTTGGAATTTTGATAGGGACTGAATTGAATCTGTAGATTGCCTTTTGGTAGGATGGCCATTTTTACTATCTTAATTCTACCAATACATGAGCATGGGAGATCTTATCACCTTCTGATATCTTCTTCAATTTCTTTCTTCAAAGACTTTAGGTTTTTATCACACAAATCTTTCACTTGCTCAGTTAGAGTTACTCTAAGATATTTTGTATTATTTGAAGCTATTGTGAAAGGTGTTGTTTCCCTTATTTCTTTCTCAGTCTGTCATTTGTACATAGGAAGGTTACTAATTTGTGTGAGTTAATTATGTATCCAGATGTTTTGCTGAAAGTATTTATCAGGTATAGGAGTCTTTCAGTGGAATTTTGAGGGTCACTTAGGTATACTATCATATTATCTGTAAATAAAGGTACTTTGACTTTTTTTCCAATTTATATGCCCCTGGTTTCCTTCAGTTGTCTTATTTCTCTAGATAAGACTTCAAGTACTATATTCAATAGGTATGGAGAGAGTGGACAACCTTGTCTTATTCCTGATTTTAGTGGAATTGTTTTGAGTTTCGTTCCATTTAAGTTGATGTTGGCTATGGGCTTGCTATAGAATGCATTATTATGTTGAGGTATGCCTCATGCATTCTTAATCTCCCTAGGACTTTTATCATGAAGTGGTGTTGAATTTTGTCAAAAGCCTTTTTTGCATCTAATGAGATGATCATGTAGTTTTTGTCTTTCAGTTTGGTTATATGGTTTATTACATTTATCAATTTCTGTATGTTAAATCATTACTGCATCTCTGGTATAAAGCTTACTTGATCATGGTGGATGATGTTTTTGATGTATTTTTAGATTTGGTTTGGAAGTACTTTCTTTTCTTTTAAAATGTGCTACTACAACCTTCTTCTTAATAGAGTGTATAATTTTCTCCTGGTGGAAGGGTATTTTTATGACTACATTTTTAACTGCTTCTACGTTTAGCACATAAGGGGCACTATTCTTGGCAATAAATGAAATATACTAAAACAATTTTCATTTTTGTTCTCTGGGTAAATTTATACATGTTGTTTGGAAGTTTCAGTGTAGCATTGAGACTGTCGTTTATTGGGGGAGTGATGAAAATGTCTGTCAGCTTAAAACTTAGAATATGGAGCCAGAGATTTTTAATTGTGTGTATAAGATTCCAATCTGAAGAACTTTATATTAGCAATTCTAATGTTGACTATACCTATGAAAGTACAATTGCCAGCTTAGCAAATAGGTACTTTTTTTTCAAGTACAAAGATTATGATAACAAAAATTGGTAACTGGACTCCTGAATATATTTAACACAAAGTGGATATAAGTACTTATCTTCTCTGGACTTCTAAGTACTTACAAATAAATTAATAGTAAAATAAAGCAGCCAGATAATTACAATGGTCATTCTCAACTTTGACACTAAATAATAACCTGCATCCCAATTAAGAATTTTCTCTCTCCATATTACTATATCCCCAAACTATAGGATAGTCCTACATAGGAGCTCTGTTCTTAGGCATTAATAACTCAAAATTAAATGCAGTTAATGACCCTTTGGGGAAACAGGTATTTAAGAGAACAAAAATCTATTACTAAAAATTTTTCAATATATAGACATTATCACCAAAAGATCAATCTTTAAGCATGGTCAGTCACATCATCAAATATCAGAAAAAAGCCAAGCATTCATTGCTGTCCTCTAGTCAAAAACCAAAACCTCATGTCTACTAAGAAGGGATAGGAAATGATAGAGAATAGAGCTTAATAAAAAGTCTCAATTGAAAGAAACCTGTCACTAAATATTCCTAAACTATTATCCAATTTCCGCAAGCATCACTATAGCTCTAATAAAACTCTTTTGAATTACTCTACTGGAGTTTTAGCTAACATCCTTTATTCTGTTTTTTACTGCTTTCATTCTCTACCCTTTATAATACCACACAAAAAACTTCAGAAAGCTTTACTTGCATAATTTTATCTATCGAATGACTTCTAATTTATATTAAAATTCCTCAGTTTGATAAATGATACCTTTTAGAGATATGCCTCCTTGTTCCTATGAACCTCATTATATTCTGACAAAACATAACTCTCTTCCCTGCCAAGATTTATTAATCTTTGATCTTATTTTTCATTTACTTCTATATTTTTCTTAAAAGAATCTGTGTTCCTTGTATGAAATTCTCAAATAATTAATAAAATATTTCACTAAAAGAGTGTGTGCAACTATATGGAGAAACCAGAGCCCTGCACACTGTTAGGAAGGATGGAAAATACTGTAGCTGCTACACTGAGCAGATACACCAGTTTCTCACAAAATTAAAATGCAGTTATAATATGAATCAGTAATTCCATATTTGGATATATGTTCAAAGAATTGGAAGTAAGGGGAGATGGAGTGATGGCTCAATGAGAAAGTTCATATTCTGTTCTTGGAGAGTCTATGATTTCAGTTCCTAGAACCCATGGAATATGATATACAATGGCCTGTGACTCCACCTTCAGGTGAGCCAGTGCCCTTTTCTGGCTTCTAAGTATACTTGCATTCTTATGTATAAACACACAGACAAACACATACACATATTTTTAAAAGAAAATCTTTTTAACAAACAAATAAATTTTATAAAAGAGAACTGGAAGTAAAGACTTCAGCACGTACTTGTACACCAATGTTCATTGTGACATTTACCTACTAGAGAAGCAAACTTTTTTCAATGGCATATTGTTTATCCGTAAAAAAGAAAATTCAACATATGCTACAACATGTGTGTGCTTGAAGACATTATCTCAAGTGAAACAAGCCAGTCAATAAAAAAATCAAACAAACACAAGAGCTGTATGGCTCCAGGTTTATGAAGAACAAGAGATGACAAATTCATGGAAAGAGAAAGAAGAATGCTGTTGACTGGGGTTAGGAGAAGGGGAAATAATAAACTATTGTTTAATGAGTTCGGAATGTCAGTTTTATAAGGTAAAAACATTTTTGGAGATGGATAATGTTGACTGTTATACAACAGTATGAATGTATTTAGTGTGAGTGAACTGTACACTTAAGATTGTTAAAGTTTATGTAATACATTTAAATAAATAAATAAACATAATATAAATATATTTTAATATATATTAAAAACCCAATGATCCATATGTATAGAGCTACAAAACAGTATGCTTTACCATTTTTAAAATATGTTTTTCAACTAAATCACTAGAACAATATCCTCAGAAACCTAGATTTTAAAGGTTATTTATTTGTCTATGGTAACTAGAAGGGTCATTGTCATTCCATTATTAGGTAACTCCATTTTAACTCTCTATATATCTATATCTTGTATCTATATCTATATGTTGACCACGTGTTATTGGAAGGCCACACTTCCAAGAATATATGTGCAGCACAAATTGGACTTGATGGTTTAAAAAAGAGGACACAAAGTTGGATGCGTATGGAAAAAGGATGTGGCTCTTGGAGGAGTGGGTAGAGGGTGAATATGATAAAATAAATTAGATGAAAATTTCAAAGACTTTATAAAAACGGAAAATGTTTTTCAATACATTCCGTGTGTGTGTGTGTGTGTGTGTGTGTGTGTGTGTGTGTGTGTGTATGTGTATGTGCAGAATTGTGTGTCATAATGTGGGAGTGGAGGTCAGAGTACAACTTGTGGGAGTCAATTCTTTCCTTCTATCCATTGAACCCTGTTTTTGCCCATTGATCCATTTTACTGGCCCTATACAGTCGTTGGCTCATTCTCTCAAGAAGCATTCTTTAATTCACCCATACCCATGTTATTACACTGAGTTCTGGAAACATGGGCTTTTACTCATCCATCTGGTTAATTGTCTTAAATCACTTATTTTTCTTAACTACTGCATATTCACTGCAGAAACAAAATAAAATGAAGGCAAGCTACAAGAAGCAACTTTAAGACTATTCTACTATTGAGGATTTCTGAAACTCTAATGTACAGAAGAATCATCATTGATATTTGTAAAACGTGAGAGTTGTGGACAGCAGTCCCAGTTATTTTAATTTAGAAAGTTTATGATGGTACCTGTGAATTCCTGTATTTCAAGTTTCTTGATTGTCCTAAAACAAGAAGTGTGCAAATTACATGATAAAATCACTGCTGGAGCATGGCAGGAGTGCCTCTTCAAAGCACTTCTTCAGAGAACTTTCCACTGTTGTAATGTCAATTTAAACAAAGAATATATCTGTCTTGAATGTCAAAGGGCTTTTTAGGTTCTTGATAAATACTTCTTGAGGAGATACAGGGGTTAGTTTTTAATAATTAATTTCTTAGTTTTAAAATTGCAACAATTCATTTTTGTAAAAATAAATTTAAAGTAGTGTACAAAGGTACATAAAGCAAAACCTATCATTTCCTACATTTCCCTATCATGCCTTTCAAAGCAATGAAAGAAATTTATGTCCTGACCCACAACTGAATAATGGAATTACATCACTAGAAAGAGTATTAACATTTCCATATATTTGTTTCAATTTGAGAGTATTAGAGCTAGTAGGGAATATATAGAACCTATGTTTTAGCCCCTGATTGATTAAATAAAAAAGCCAGAGATTCTTTTGATATATTTAGATGAAAACTCATCAATTTTTAGATAATCTATGGCACACAGGAAGAGTAAAAGAACAAAAATAATTTTAAGGTTGTCAGTCTAGAAGAATGGGTGAATGATGGTATCAATGGTGGTAAAAGTCAGTATTATCTAGGGGTGAAATGAATTAATTTTTTGACAGATTAAAATCTGAAGTGTCACTAATTTATATAAAAAAGGGCTTTGTTAAGAACCTAAATGATGTTAGTATTATAAAGTGGAAATTAGGGACTGGTATGCATATATAAATCAAGCCTTTCAGTACCCACTCTATCACTAACTGCCAATGTAGTTCTGGAAAGTCATAGTTTCTCTGAACCTTCTGAATATGAATAATTATCATATTCTCCTTACTTTCAAAGTGTTGTCAGGAGGACCTAAGATGTATGTAAAAGCATACATGATATAAAAATTGGTTATAATTGAATTAGGTGTTCATTGAATCTGAATGTATGGAAATCACTTTGAGAATTGTAAAGAAGTCTGTCATGAATTTAAATGAAGAAGATGATGATAATTAACAATTCCCTTTAACATCTATGGAGTGTTATGCTAATTATTACATGAAATGACCTGAAGAGGCATAATTATGTCCTTTTGAGATATTTGCAATTATCCTCAAGCCCAAAGCACATAGGAAATTGCCTAGAAATGGCTACATTTAATGTCAAGTAAGACCTTGCCAGTTTCAGTCTCTCTTCTTTCTCACAAACTAAGTGGAAAAAACTGGATTATATTTCTTTAAAGATCAATAGAAAATCAGTCCTCTCCCCTCTCCCCTCCTCCCCTCTCCCCTCCTCTCCCCTTCCCTTCTCTCCCCTCCCCTTCTCTCCCCTCCCCTTCTCTCCCCTCCCCTTCTCTCCCCTCCCCTCCTCTTCCCTCCCCTCCTCTCCCCTCCTCTTTCCTCCTCTCCCTTTCTTTTTTCTCCTTTCTTCCTGTTCTGTCCCTCCCCTTTCACTCAGAGTTTCTGATCATTTATCTTGACCTAACTTCTTACTTCTTTCCCATGGCCCTTTGTCTTTGGCAGATGTAAGAATATCTTGGGCTATTTCCTACACTGCTGTTATAAATAGTTATTATGTGGATGATAGCATTGAAAAGGATTCTTGCATCATCTTTAATATTCAGCACTAAACTTAAACATGAATTCAACAAAAAGAGTCTTTATAGCTTCATAAGACAAGCTCCCCTCTTCTGTTTTCTTAACACTTTCAACTGAACATTGCAGTGTCTTAGAAGTATATTCTTTTATCCCTAACTCTTTTCTCTCCCTTTAGCCAATGGGCAAAATATTACATCTTTGTCCACAGCTACAAAACTGGCAATGATGTGGCATTGGCTTTTGATGTTTTTTGTACTACTATATTGAAAACACTATGCTAGGTCCTGTAAAGTAATATCACAGAATTTACTAGAGTTTTCAAGCACATACTATGTTAAAAATTCTGCTAGGATATTTTCTGAAAACAATTCTGAAATTTGTACAATTAACTTCAAATTTCTAATAAATGAATTGATACACATAAGGTATGAGAAATTGTGCATGATCTCTGCCTTTCACAAACCAAACGTGGTTGTGCAGAAGCTTATAGATATAGTCTACAAAATCATATGCGATTGTGCTTCCAAGAATTCAGAATTGTGAAAGCCTCCTATGAGATTTAATAATTGGAAAAGATTTTAAAGAGGAGTTGGAGCTAAGTTGAATATCAAAAATGGAAAACTTGGAGGGCTATAATAGTAAAAAAAAATGTGAGAGTAGGAAAGGGAGTATTAGGAGTTGACCTTATAGATTCAGTGAGAAAAGAAACAACTAGTGTAGAAATATCTTGGGGAGAAATAGGAGGGATACACTTTGGAAGGTTTCAAACTTCTTTTAAAAACAGGGAGGACAATCAATCTAGGTTTTTAATTAAGAATGGAAAAATATTCAATAGTAATTTCTTGGAAGTCAAGTATGTATATGGCAGTATGACATGAGGAAAGCAGGAGAAATTAAATCTGATAGCAGAGACATTAGGATGCAAAATATTAAGAAGAAAGGACACAAGAAATTCAACACTGAGTTTTGAAAGAAGAGATTACAGAGCTTGGTCATTCTGTGTGGCAGGAGAGACAGAGAAAGATTAAGGTAGTCACAAAAGTACCTTCAACTGTGCATGATAAGGTGACTAAAAGATGTCTTAAGGAAAGTAAGTACCTTGATGGTAGTTATTAGTTTACAGATAAGATTTTATTTTGCCAATAAAAATATAATTTTCTCATTTATGGGAAAAATGGGTGAGACTGGAATTCATAATAAGAATAACAGAATAAGGCAAATCTACAAAGATATGTATCATATTTTTGGTCATTTATGAACTTTAAGCAAGGAAATGACTTGAAAGTAAATGGACTATTAGAGATATTAAATGGCAAAGGAGAAGGTAAGAAAGGGTTATAGACAGAATTCATATGATCAAATCTATTATATGATTAATTTGTACAACTAACACATACTGCTAAAAGTATATATAGAAGGATACACTTTTTATTTTAGCTAGGCATGGTAGTGTATACTTGAAATCCAGTCACATAGCAGGATGAGACAGAACAATTACAAGTTAAAGGCTAGGCTGAACACTCATCAGGAAATTGTCTCAAAATAAATGTTAAAATTGTACTGATTGATGACTTAGCTCAGTGAAAGGACAGTTGTACAGGGTCCTGGGTCCAAATCCTATGAATGCAACAGAGAGAGAGAGAGAGAGAGAGAGAGAGAGAGAGAGAGAGAGAGAGAGAGAGAGAGAGAATAAACATTGTTTGCCTGAGTAAGAGGGGAGGTGGAGGGGGGGCTGGGAGGAGAGGAGCGAAGGGAAACTGAGGTCAGGATGTAATATATGAGAGAAGAAAAAATAAAAAACAAAACAAAATATTGTTTGCAATGAAAAGAGATCTCAATGTAGATTATTTGGTGAGTAGATAATGCCAGAGAGCAAAATAGCAATAGAAAAGTAAACACAACTCAGGGTGGGGTTCTTAAAAATCAAGGTCACCAGTCTAAAAATGGTGTTTATCATATGTCACTGTAATGCTTCCATGTGACTCTCCAGTAATTGTTGAACAGTTGTCTCTTTGCGTTTGCCTTAATGTAATTAGGGTGTAGCTATAGGCAACTGTACTATCATTTTGTAGTTCATGTTCATTTGTCTCTCATCCTATTGTTCTTTCTCTCTCCTTTGTGTACTGGTTAACAAACATAAAGGAATACCAACCTCTAAAATGAAATCCCTCATTTGAACAGATTCTTGCTGGTAAAATACAATGTTGTTAACTATAGGCATAATAAAAATGCGTATCAATGATTTATTAATTTTATATAGATTAATATGCCCTGAATAATAACTCCCTTGCTCAAGCTGCTGGTGAACACCAATCCATTTTCTGCTTCAATGTTTATTCTAAATAACTCATATAATAGAAATTAGTGTTTTTTACAACAATAAAATAAACAAGATAATTCTACTTCGAGTTAGAAAAATTCTGAGTCATATTATAGAGGCTCCCTACTGGTCACATTGAGGGAATTTCAATATCATCAAGAAAAGTAACAACAGTGAACAAATATACATTGGCTATCTTAAAATCCATAAGTGTATATTGATACATTGATAAAATCAAAACAACAAAGAAATAATTGAAATCCTCTAAAAAGAAAACCATAAGGAAGGCAATAAATTTATACCCACATGCCATGTCTCATTTAAAAAAGCACCCATGCCATTTTTCAATGTGTAACTGATCATTCAAATTGCAATCCATTAGCAGTTTGCACATAATTTAGTAAATAGGGTATACCACCTACTATATGAAGCAAATACCATCTGTTGAGCAATGCTGGTTAATAAGGATTGATCATATGTGTATTTGTTGTCTACAGCTAAGAAATTAAATTTCTTAGCATTTACAAAAATAGCATTCTCTAACTTCATCTCAAATAGTAATTTCTTTTTCAGTACTGAAGCAATATAGTATACCATAAAGAGTCCAGAGTGTGAAAATCCAAAGTCATATATACTCTGTTCTTCTATGTAAAGAATAAAATTACCTTGGAGACTCATTTTGACTCAGAAGGCAATTTCCATAATCTCTTCCAGCTCTAACATTTTACAATTTAATGAAAATTATATCTGAAGATTATTTTCAGTTCATTGTGGTATGTTTGTCTATTTATGAATTCTACTTTCTGCGGAATACCTATAAGTGTAGATTTCAATTATGACTCCTTCCAAAATTTTGTTCACAGATGAATATATAATGCTCTTAGCCTAATTTTACCTAATGGATCAACTAATTTAATCAATTACCACTCTATTTAATAAGACAGAAGTGAAGTGGGAATAGAGCCCCATGGTTTTTGCATACCTATGTTCTATTTACACGTAGGTGCAAAATGTAATATTACAACCAGAAAACCTCTATTAACAAAACTTTTTTTGTACTTGAAGAATCTTTTATCTTTGACATTATATGCCTCAGCTAATGGACTCAAATTGGCCACTTCTGAGTTGTCTGTTACGATGTGTCATTGGGGAAGAAAAAAGCATTGATATGTGTCAGTTTTGTACTCTGTAGATAGTATATGGAAAATTTGACAGCAGTATAGATGGCAACTTGCTTCCACTTCACACAATGAGATTTTATTGCCCACATTAACGTTTATTCTATATTATATGAACAAAATCAGAATGCATTCATAAGTGATGATTCATTGGGGGTGATTTTAAATGTTATAGCGTTCCTAGGAATTATCAAGCCTATAATTAAGATAATGTTATTGTTACAAGATGAATCCAGCCATCAAGAAACTTAATGGACGATATGGCTGCCTGTTCACTTATCCTTTTGTTTCATATACTTGTGCTTCCATACAGTAAATAGTTAGTTATTGGATATCTACTGCCAAAGAATCTTTATTGCTGCATAAATCAGAAATCCTATCGTAGGGCTTATGAAGCTGATTCTAAATGCAAAAGATGTGGGTGAAAGTTTGGGGAACATTGACAGTTAATAGAAAGCATTTGAATGAGCCCACAAGTGAAAACCTAGTGCTCTGTGAGGTGGGTCTATATGAATGGGAATTCATAATAATTCTGAGTTTTTTGAGAAAATTTAAGAAAGATAGATTTATCAAGATGTCAGGAAATTGAATTCTTAAGTAGGAGATGCAGAAACCAGAAAAATGGAAATATAGTGAAAAATAAAGCAGTAACAACTGAAGTGATAGAGTGAAATACAACGTGATAAATGTCTTCTACCTATACATTTTGTAAATGATCCTTTAAAGCCCCAAGGCTATAAATTTAATTTCTACATTGATAACGACCAAGTGAGATGTCTAATTTATCTCCTCTAGTTCTCAAACTCCAAATTCACCGCACATTGGTATCTCCCCTTCATATTGAGTTGGCACCCAAACTTAACACAGCCAAACTGAGCCATTGATTCCACCCTTCCATCCTGCTCCTTCCTCAGCACAGTACAAAGCATTTCTAGCTTATCTTTTTCTCCATTGCTAGCCGTCCCTTCAGAAATATTTTAGTCCATTATATGCTGTGACAAGTTGACAGTTATTGTGAACTAGGACATAGGGTATTTTTTAATATGACACCTATCTTCTATAAGACTCTTAATTAAATGAAACCTCCTCAAGCAGGTCTTCCTTTTACATCCTTTCTAACACAGAGTCCTCCAACCCTTATTTTGTTAATCTGTTTGCTTGATAACTTGCTTCTCTTACTTTAGTGTACTATCTTTAGGGGCACTGTTGTTGTTTGTATCTTTAGGACCTGGAAAAGTTCCTATCACAAAATAGATAATAGCTAATTATGGCTTAAGACAATGAAAAATAAATGCATGAATATGGATATTTTGCTTTCTTGGATATAAGTAACCATTATTTTCTCCAATGATCAATAGAATAAAAACCTCTACAGATATAACAGACAATAGACCAGAAAGCTAAGTCACTAGTATTTTTCTACTAAGAAAACAATAAAAATATCATGGTTTTTTTTTAACCACTCAGAAGCCTAGAGGAGATAACCAGATTAATACGTATGCTAGTTAGGGTTACTATTGCTGTAATAAAATACCATAACTAAAAGCAACTTGGTGATGAAAGGATTTATTTGGCTTACACTTACACATCACAATTCATCATCAATGGAAGTCAGGACAGGAACTTAAGTTTGTTCAGCCTGCTTTCTTATAGAACCTAGTTCCAATATACCAGGGGTGGAACTACTCCCAGTGGGCTGGGCCTTCCTCCATCAATCACTAATTAAGAAAATACCTAACAGGCTTGCCTACAGACAGATCTTATGAAGACATTTTCTTAATTGAGGTTTTCTCCTCTCAGATGACTTTAGCTTGTGCCAAGTTGACATAAAACTACCCAGGACATTTTGTAAATCTAAAACCTTAAAATTCCAATAAGTAACTATGATAAGTTTCTTCTCATATATCAACTCCATGAGGGCATGGGGACCTATGTGAGATTTATAATCATATGAAAAATAAAATTCAATAATATTTGTGTTAAAATTTCTCCCTTTCTCTGATGAAGTTGTTATGATGGAGTACCTAGAAATCAGAAAATATTGCTCCAGGAATCTGGGTTATTTTCCAGTCTTAATATAGCTACTGTTCCTGGTACCTTAGCTACATAACTTTTGCTGAAATAGATATAGAAATAACACTTTAGTAATTGGCTATCATAAGACTTTAGGGATGAATTAAGCAAAGAATAAGCTGTTCTGATGAGTGATACCAATCAGATCACAACAAATCACATTCTTTAAAACTCCCGTGATATTCAACCATCATGGAATATGTACAAGGAAAAGTGACACTATGAATCAGGATTAGAATTTGTATCAAAGTAATTTGGAAGTTGTATTACTGTTTTGGATTAACAAAATGCAAAGACATGAATTCTGTGCCTAGTTATGTATGTGATAAAATACATATGCTTTGAATTCAAAATCTAGTTGTATTTTTCTTATTTCTTATTCTTCACACAAATATTGTAATGTTTCCTCATTTTTCTCACTATGGTTACTTTTGGCATGACACATGGAATTATAAATAAATCATTAAATTACATTAGAAGACTTTTAGATGTTGTAAAAGCGCTTTAGTACCGTCGTAGATATACATGTACATATAGGTAAATATATATTTCAAAATTTTACAGGACTTAATTCATTAATTATTTTCTTACTTGGCTGCACATGCTTTGATCCAATTAATAAGAGGTTTTGAACAAGACATTTAGGTGTAATATACTCAAATTTTTCTAAGTATCAATTGGGACTTGTGGTTCCTTAATTTTTATTACATTAGCAAAAAAAAAAAAAAAAAACAGTGAGAAACCAAGAGATACGTCCATTTTGAAATTCACAAGATTCAGGAATCTAATTAATAGTTCTGACTTAGACTAAAGATAATTGTATTAATTATTCTAAAATATTCTTTAATTGTTGCCATTTTCCTCAGTAATTGATTAGCATTTTTATCAAAGGTACAAAATGAAAGCAATTTTACTCTGACTTACTGTATTACTTCAAAAACTATTTCTAGAATTTCTCTGTTTTAAAAATGGTGACTAAGTAGAAATATTTCTTGTGGTAACAAATATAAATAAGAAATGTGTGTGTTTATCCTTTAAAATTTTCAAGTGTTTACCTCACTTATGAGCAATGTCTATCAGAACACAATTCAACTCTGTGGAGAAGTTAAAACTTTAAAGGGGAAAATAACATCTTAGTCATTTTGATAATTCTGCTTTTAGAGAATTCTGAATCTGTACACTCTACTTGACCCATTTATTTTAAAAGACTTGTTTGAAGCATCCACAACTGCTATGCAGAACCTAAAGTTTATTGTGCTGCAAGCCTTTTTCTATCTCTATTTTATACACAAAACATCAAAAACAGTACTCAGAAACCATACTGTGGTATGGCTCTTGTTAGAATCAAATGAGAAAAAAATAGATATTCCAAAATTCAAAACATATTCCTCTATAAATGATTATGTAGCCAACTTTACAAAAAGAGTACTCCTGTATTTGTTCTTATTTGTAATGAGAACTGCAACCACATCTATCACATTGTGCTTCACTGGTGATGCATAACTAACTAACTGCATGTAAGCCCCTCTTTTGTCATCGGTGTTACAAAGGCATTACTTTCCCTCCCTCTTTCCCTTGTATTTGCAGGATTGCACTACTAAATTAGGTTATTTTGGCATTATTGAAAGTTCCCAGAAACACTGATTTTTATACTTAGGAAGCCAAAACTAACCACTTTATATCTTGTCCATAATAAGAGTATTTGAGTAGAAAACAAAAAGATTGTGTAACCCCAAACATTTTAGACATATTAATTAGCTGTTTATATGGTCCTTTAATCTGAATTATAGAAGTTTCAGTCTTAGAATAAATGTTTATTGAATATCTACTCAAAATCTCAGTGGCAATGCACTAGGAGTTAATTCTTACAAAGTATTTTAAGATGTCTTTGTTGTTTTCCAGAAGATTGCAATCAATTCATGTAGGGACAGACTGTAGTAAATCTTTTTCAAAAACACAAGACAACTATATAGGCGTTATCGTAATGAAGTCTTATAGCAGCTCATTGGAGGAGGTGATCACTGAAACTTGAAGTCAGATAAGGCTTTTTTGGAACAAGTAAGATTTGTATTAATATGCATGTGACCAGTAAGATTTATTTTTACATCATTATTAGACAAAGTTTTAAATACAAATTGAGATTTCAGAATTACTATGTGATTTCTCCAGCAACTTTTTAAAACTAGAGGAAACCTTGATTTTTCTAAAAACTATTTATATATTTTTATTCTTTGTGTATAGTTAAATTTATGTATTCAATATTATAATGTTTTCTCATTTTTTAATTTTAAATATTTTTATTTTATAATTAACTTAATTTCACATATCAGCCACGGATTCTCCCATCCTCCCTCCTCCCACCCCCCAGCCCTCCTCCCCAATCCGCCCCCAATTCCCATCTCCTCCAAGGCAAGGTCTCCCCTGGGGAGTCAGCCCAGTTTGGTAGACTCAGGCAGGTCCAGTCCCCTCCTCCCTACACCAAGGCTTAGCAACATGTCCCAGCATAGGCCCCAGGCTCCAAAAAGCCAGCCCATGCACCAAGTACAGGTCCTGGCTCCACTGCCTGGGGGCCTCCCAAACAGTTCAAGCTAATCAACTATCTCACTTATCCAGAGGGCCTGGTCCAGTTCCATGGGGGCTCTTCAGCCATTGGTTCACAGTTCATGCGTTTCCACTAGTTTGGCTATTTGTCCCCATGCTTTTTCCAATCATGGTCTCAATATCTCTTGTATTTTTCTCTTTTTGATATATGCCTTCACAGTTGTTTTCAACTTTTATATAATGAGAACTGGTTGCTATGTAGACCCACCCTAGTTGAGGATGTGAAAGTTTAGTAGCAAGAATTGTCAATAATATCTTTTGTCTTCTCCCCCTTTCCCCTCAATATTATGATAAATGTAATTCATAGTTTGCCAATAGCTGGTAAATTATTTTACAAAATCCTGTTTACAATATGATTACTCCATTCATAAGTTAATTGTGTGCATGATTTCTCCCATTATATTGTAACCTCTTAGATAACTGGGGCCAGATAATGTTTAATTCATGTTTGTGTAATCCCTTTTCCATTATACACATTTAGCATGATAACTATACAATAAATACTATTGAACTGTAGCCAGTGTTAACAGTATGGATATGGAGACAATAGTGGCAGAATTCATGAGAAATTAACAAGTAAACAACTTAAACCCAAATATTCTGGTGGAAATATCTTTATCTGTGAAAAGTGTTTGGACAGCACATATTCAATTTGCTGCTTAAATTTTCTATGATTTCCCATTTGTATTCATGGTATTCAACCAGATAATATGGCACTATAAACAGTTTACAAAAATATGTCTTTACACACACATAAAATAATATGGCTTTCTTAGAACAATACACTTGTTTTTCTTAGTAGTGTTTGCTTATTAGCAATCAAGAGGCAGGTTTTCCTCATGAATTTAAATCAGTTCTATTTCTCACCATCTTCAATACATTTACTTCAATGACATGATGCATAAAGAAACTATGGGATAATTTTAGAACTCATCAATACCTACTTCCATGAAGGTTTCTAATTCCATTAACTTGTTCTACATGCCTCATATGTCACAGTAAATAATGAGTTTGGTTTTTTTCAGATAATTGAATAAAGAATATATCTATTTTGCTGAGTCTTTCAGTCTGAGATTAATAAACTTTTGAAAGAACAAAAATAATGGCAGTCTCCATAAGGACTTCTAACAAATTAAAATAGGAGGTGTTCTAATTACCTCTGCTTTACAACACAAAGCTTTGAAAGGGATATATTTATTATGTAAAAGTACCAAATAAAAAAGAAATCAACTCAAACTTTCAAAAAAATTATTGGGTAGAATTATAGTCACATGTTTAATACTAACTAGCTGAGTCACAGATATAATGTGTCGATAAATATGTTGCATATTTCATAACTCTAATGATGCAAGCATGATGAGACTCACTTTGGAAGATACTTTATCAATTGAAGTGTTGGTATCAAAAATCCATGGGTTTATTATCATACTCATACTTCTAGATGTAATTTTGTTGTTGTTTGAATCAGGGTCTTACTTTGTAGTCCTGGCTGGCCTCGAACTCACCACGTAGACCAAACAGGCCTTGAACTTGTGACAATCCTCCTGCCTTTGTATACCAAGCTGGATTTATTGATATTAACTATCACTCCTGGCCTCTGGCTATAATTAACAATCAAAGATTACATAGAACAAATAGCAGTGCTTATTTGAACTCTAAGATATTTTTCTCATAATCTCACTACTAGATACCATGTCCTCCAAGAAGATGAAATAGAAATTCCCTATTTAAATAATCACTAGTTTGTATATAAGTATACGAAAACATGCTTCTGACCCAATAGTAATCTTATTGCAATCAGTTCTTCAAAATCAGGTTATCTTTATTACCACTTGGCTATTTCATTATGCTGGTGCTCCATATTTATTTTTAGAGTCATCTTATGAGAAATGGATCTGTTGTTATGTTAAAATACATTCTTAAATGCCTTGTTATGGTTTCCAGTCACTATTATGCTAGACATAAATACTCCACCCTGGTCTGGAAATATGTGATGAAACATTCTTGTCAATTCTTGGAAAAGCTACAGTTGTCACTGGTTTGCATTGAAGTCTTATTAAGAGCAAGACAAAATATTACATACAAAATGTGCCTTCTTAATATTGGGTGCAAATTTTTGACTGTTGGAACCTCTCTTACTTAGGGTACAAATTGTGACTTTAAAAATACTTACTTGAGTTTATCTATTCATTAAAGAACTTAATTTTCACCTTTTTCTTATTGAGGAACTATTTCTCATATTTTTCACCTTGTATTACTCTATTGATCATTTAGCACACAACTCAGATATCATGCTATCCATTAAGTCAGTCATTCATGAAATAGTCCTAAATTTCCCTTATGTTTCTGGAATTGTGTTAGTTCTGTGATGGGAAATAATAGATAAAGTATCACAAGTCATGTAATCTGAGTTTCAAGGAAGACAATCAAAACTACTCATAAAATATAAAATAGCAACTGTAAGGGTGGCTGGAGGGATGGCTCAGCAGTGAAGAGTACTTGTTGTTCTTGCATAGGACCTGTGCTCAATTCCAAACACCCACATGATGGCTTACAGCCATCAATAACTCTACTTCCAGGAAATCCTGTAGCCAGAAGTTTTCCTGTGTCCCGCAGCCACTCAGCCCCAAGTAAACACAGAGGCTTATAATAATTACAGACTGTTTGGCCTATGGCTCAGGCTTATCATTAACTAGCTCTTACAACTTAATTCAACCCATTTTTATTAATATATGTTTTGCCACATGGTTTCATGGTGTTACCTATGTTTAATTACATCTTGCTCCCCTGGTAGTGCTCAGCGTCTCCCCTGTCTCTGCCTTCTTCTCCATGTCTCTCTGTATTGGATTTTTAAATGTCTCTCTGCTTGGATTCTCCACCTGACTCTATTCTGCCTTGCCATAGGCCATAGCAGCTTCTTTATTAACCAATGGCACCAACACATATTCACAGTGTACAGAAAGACCATCCCATAGCAGAATCCAATGCCATCTTCTGACCTCCTTGGCCACCAGGCATGCATATGATGCACATACATACATGCAGGCAAAACACTCATACACACCAAACAAGATAAATGAATCTTTACAAATAGCAACTGCAATTACAGAAACTTAAAAAAGTAATATTATAATCTACAACTTAGAAATGTTTTTACTTCCCCTCTAGAAAATGTTACCTCAGTTCTTAAAAAGCAGGCTCAGTCACTCTTTTCCCTGTGTATCACCTCTCCTTTGCTCCCATAAGATTTGAGATACATGTTCTTGTTTTATTCTGCATATATTTACCAGGGTATTCGTTTTATTTTAATATTGTTTTTGAAACATGGTCTCACTGGATATCTGTAGCTGGCCTGGAACCCTCTAGACCAGACAGGCCTTGAACTCATAGAGATGCACTTGTCTCTACATCTGGATAGTTGGATTAAAAGCTTATACCACAATGCTTAGCTTATTTTAATATTTTTATTTTAATTAACAATTTTAATTATATATATATTAATAGCATATATTGTGACATTTCATAACACATATACAATGTGCAATGATGTGATACATATTTTATCATATGACTCAAGACATTATATAGTTTTCTTTGTGTAATTAGACTCATTGAAAATGATAATATCAGGTTTTGAAGATAGACAAACATGGATTTCAGTACTGATTCAACCATTTATTTGGATGCTATGCCCTTAAAAAAATAACCTAACCTCTCTAAACTTTAGTTTATTCCCCTGTAAAATGAGCATGATTCTTTTTATGGGGAGAGTGAAAGCAAACCATATTATGTAAAGAAACTAGCATAGTGATGTGAGTAAATTGTCTTCTTTATTTCAGGAGCCTTTTGCATCCATTTGTGTTCCTTAAATAATACCCAATCCATCATATATGCCCAATATATGATGCTGAATTTTTGATACAGAATGTTCCCATTTTTACAAAGAATTCCTGGAGACATATACTAATGTATCTTATAAAATTCAGACTACATATGCAATGTATCTTGATTTTCTGGAGATCTTGTTTATCTTGGTTCTAATATTACAAGATACTGTTGAATGCCTAGTTTAAAAAATTATTTTTTTTGTTGGACCTGACCTTTCCCAAGCAGGCTCAGATGAGAGGAATAGAAACATTCAAAAAGGAGAAAATTGCTGGCTGCATTTATTAATCAACAATTATCCAATTTTGTTCCAGGCAAGACATGTAAGACATGATTTGTGCAGTTAAAGAGCTTACAATCTAGTTGAGAAGACTGACTCATGAAACTATTATAACAATTAAGTGCAAAATTGTGTGGTGCTGCTTCTCAATGCAGTAGGAGTCCGGGAAAGGGAGAAATCAGTGTGAGCTGCAGAATGTCAGGAAAGGCTATTAAGTTAAGGCTTCAAATGAAAAGGCGATTTTTCAGACCTAGAAAGAGAAATGCAGAAAAGAAGAGATTATTTGTTAGACCTCCATTGTACCACTCTTCTTTCATTTACACTTCTGTGTTTGAAAAGGGAAATTGACTTCTACCTCAAACATTTAAACTGATATATTTTCTCTCATATTTAACACAAAATGCTTCTTCACATGAAACCTGTGGCAAGTATTTTTAATTCATAATGTGAAAGGGGAAATAGCATTATGTGTCACATATAATAAAAATAATCAACATGTAAGTGCTTCACTATTGCATTGTATTATGACAAATGAAATTTGTTGCAAAATTTAAAACTTATTTACAGCTATGAAGCTGATTATCATATATACCATATGGCAATAGTAGAAATATTTTTACTAAAGTAAGTGCAAGTTTCATTTTTAAAAGAAATGATGATTTTTCTTTTTGTTTTCTATCTTCCCACTGGCGCTAAGGCATGGTACCTAGGTCCTTCAGATGAGAGGCAAGCACTCAACCACTGAGCTACTCTCTCAGTCCTTAACTTTTATTTTAAAATACTCTTATTTAAAATTTGTGGTATCTTATCACTTTTCTGTTTCTTATTACTGTGATACTAGAACCATGTTTCACCAGCATGATTTTAAAGGAGGTATTAAGCTTGGGAAGGCTTAAAGATAAAATGTTTTCAGAAATCACTGCTTCTGCTGTATGGCTGGATATGCATTCATGCGTACAAGGTTTAGGTAAGCTTAGACTATCACTACTTCAACATTTGGGAGAAACTAGTAGTGTGTTACCTATGACTGCATCCTGTGAGACTATGAATGTCCATCATTTCCCCATGTTATATATTGATAGCCACTGTTATCAATGAATAAAAAAAGAACAAACTAATATTCTCAGGATGTACAATAGCTTAACAGAGTTAACAAAAATCCATGTTTAAAGGTTAAAGGAACAATTGAATAGAGGATACTGTTTTGGAAATATTTATTAATTATTTGTGAGAAATAGGATATGAATTCTGAAACTTTAAATTATAAATGGATGGTTACTTTATAGAGCAATAGCAGGATGCCGCAGATAAGGGCTCCAAATCCTTCATTCCATATGAACTTGTTTAATGGAAGGGAACGGATGACTGGGCAATCCAAAACATGATCCAACCATCATTCCAACTTGGATTAATCCTACATTTATGTGTGCATTTCTTTTCTGAGTAGATGTTTCTTAAAAGTAAAATGTGAATATGTGCCTGTGAGAAATTTTATGTGACATAGTTTTGGAAAACAACTACTAATAAATTATCTTTAAAACTAAAAATTATCATTATTAATTAAAAAAGCAAGTTATATAACACTTTTCTATGTGAAGAACACAGGAGCATATGATCAGATAAACAATAAATAGTTCATTTATTTGCATATATGCAAACTAGCATAAAGTAGACAAGTTGCTATAGCTGAGAATGCACAACACTCTTCATATGACTTTTTATATGAAATCCATGATTTTTATTGAATATATTTAATATTTTGTTCTAATGTACCTCTTGTCTGTAACTTAGAAAAATAATATACTTCATAAAACACCTGAAGGACTTTATCTTTAGTGTGTTCCTTACAGCTGTCTCAAATATCAAAAGTCTCAACTTAAATCTGCCAGAAAATAGACTGTGAGTCAGTTCACTGTGTTGATGACCAAGAGGAACATATTAAACTGCCAAACACATTATCAAAGTACAAAGTGCTATGATGGCATAATAGGACAGGAACAAAATACAAGACAGCACTTCTGGAGTGCAAGGTTATTTAATTTTGATGTGCTGTGTGATATAGCTTGAGTGTAAGATGTGTGGGAGTTCAAAACGGAGAGTAAAAACAATGGAAACTAGAAGACAGACTAAGAACAGATTGTCTGACTTTCAATACTTTTAAGTATTGAATAATAAAATGTGTGGGCTTTATGCCATAGGTAGTAAGGAAACTTGACTTTCAGAGTAATGTAAGTGGAGTCACATTTTCAAATAGATTTTTTTTTCTTCAGACACTGTTGTCACTATATTGAGATAGAAAGAAATGAATGCCATGGAACATTGTAAGCATTGTAATATTTCACATGAAATACTCTCTAGACATTGGTAACATTAATATAGATTTAAAGAAATACTCACATATAAGAAATATTGCAAAGGCAAAATAAAAACTAACAATTTAAATATGGGAAACTGAGTAAAGAGTATTTAGTGATTCTAGGTTCCTATAAGTTGACAATTTCTTTGATAGAGACTTGTAGATGCAGAAAAAATAAATATGAAAAGATGAATTTCATTTTTTGTGTATTAATGTTGATGTGCCAATAAACATTCAGGATGAAAGTGGAAGTGTGTGTGTGTATGTTTGTGTGTGTGTGTGTCTGTGTCTGTGTGTCTGTGTGTCTGTGTGTCTCTGTGTGTGTATCTCTGTCTATGTATTTCTGTCTCTCTGTCTCTGTCTCTCTGTCTCTCTCTGTGTCTCTGTCTCTGTGTGTGGGTTGAATAGTCACAGGGTGAGAGAAGAACACAATTGTACCTTCAATATACACATTCTTTTTATTACACTTATTCATTTGTTGGTGTATGCAGGGTGACACATGTGGATAACAGAGGACAAATTGAGGGGAGTTGGTCATCTCCCTCAACCAGTGTGAATACTGGGGATTGAGGTTGCCAGGCTTAGTGGTAAATGTCTTTACCGACTGAGCCATCTTGCTATCCCTAAATACATTCTTTTTTATTACATGTTTTCATTTTGTTTTATGTGTGTTTTTGCCTGTGTGTATATATGTGTACCATGTAGGTGCTTAGTATCCATGGCAGTCAGAAGAGGGCATGAGATTCACTGGAACTAGAGTTACAGATGGTTGTAAAACACCATGTGCTGGCAATCAAACTTCAATCCTCTGCAAGAGCAAGTACTCTTAACTGCTGTGCTATTTCTCCAGACCCCCAGATACATTCTTAAGAAATAATTTTTGAGAGCGAAGGAAAGCATAAATTATTTTATTTAATAACATTATCATCTACATGTTACCAAAATAAATATATCATATCTATGGCATCTACTGTTTCATATTTTTTCATCTACACATCAATTATTTAAAAAGAAAAATATAAAATTATGAGAACACTCTAGGTTTCACTACTTGTGCTTTATTTTGAGTAGAAGAAATAATAAGAATATATTTATACATCATAAAAAACAACAGTTACCACCTTCAGCAAATAATCATTAATGTCTGGACCAGGGGGGTACAGCAATTTCTTACTTGAGAGAAAGCAATCAATTGGCTTTAAAGTAAGTCACATTTGAAATAAGGAATCAGATATTAGATTGAAAGTTTAAAAGCATATTTTATATAATAAAAGTGTGTATGCAAATGTTTCATGGACAATCCTGCTAGAATCCTGTTAATTGCACTACCTTTTAGTTTATTTCATTTGAACCATAAAATTAAATGCTTAACAACAAACTGCTTAAAAGTTAATTTTTGAAACTATTTAATCAGTCTTCCGAGTTAAATTTCCAGATGTTTACAGGACTGAAATGCAAACCCCTGGAGAGAGCTTCCATTAAATAAAATAGCTACAGAATTATGTTGCTGGTGGTATGTGTAATGATATGTTTCTTTGACTTCCAAGGGAGTAGGGAAGGGGGTGAGTAAGAGAGGTGTTAGTAACTGAGAAAAAATATCACTGTTTTCTATATAAGAAGTTAAGTCTGGATTTGTTGCTTTTGTGCGTATGTGAGAACATAAGAGAAAGTGTCATGCTGCTGTGAGAGCAAGGAGGAATTGGAAATTGAATTTTCTTCTGTAGATCTTTACTCTGCAGTGACCACGGCAATAAGTTCCATGATGAGAGCAGTCATATTATGAGTCAGCCCAGGAAAATCATCACAACTCTGTGATACTCAGACCTCAATTCCAGATATCACAGTCAAAAAAAAGTGTTATTCCCTAAAATGAAAATACCTGTTGGAAAATTCATTTCTTTTGAATTCTGTATTATATATGTTAACTCATAATGACAAAATGGCTAAGAGCAATTTCAAGTGTCACTGAGTTGCACAACACTGATCTGAACAACATGTGTTTTTAGTATAACTATCTCAACACCAAAGGGCATTTAAATGGGTGCATATGCAATAATGTAATCTTACCAGTATTGTTTCATTATATATGTAATAAAATTTTCAGTGTTTAATAACAGTGGAGTCAAAAAATCTTTTAAAGTAAAAGAAAAATAAAATTTATTTTTTTCTTTTTAAAATTTTAATTAAAACAGAATTACATCATTCTCCCCTTTCCTTCCACCCTAAAACCCACTCCATGTATCCCCCCTTACTCCCTCTCAAATCCATGACTACTTTTTTAATTGTTATTGTTACATAAAATTATAACTAAATAAAATTATGACTAAACTTACAAACTTAAGACTAACTACATAAGTTCTGCTGTCTGATTAATTTTGCTTGGATGTATTTAATTTCAAGGCAGACCACTTAGTATTGGAAAGCTTATTACAGGTTTATCTCTGAGGAAGACTAATTCTCCCTTTCTCAGCAGTCACTGATAGTATATTATGTTTTGTTTCTAGATGAATGTTTACTGATTTTAATACACATAAACAAGTGCGTTTTAGTGATTTAAATTACCAAATTAAAATACAGAGGTCATATCTACAACTATAAACTTTTAAATGACCTGAAATTGTCTCTAGTTCCAATACTTATTTGAAATGCCTGATCCTTTTTGATAGTGACAAAGGACAATTTGGATAGTAATCAGATAACTTGAGTTCCAAAGCCTGGGGTCTAATACTTATAAGCTGGTTGGCCTAAGGTAAATCACCCAACATGTCTGACACTCCTGTTTTTCCTATGTAAAGTATAAATGAAATATCCACTCACATAGCAAAAGAAAGACCAAAAGAAATCCATAAAAAGAAAATGAAATTCTTAGAATTTCAGTCATAGATTGCTTGTTTTATTATTAAATTTTTTCATTCATTTTACATACCAACCATGGATTTCCCTCCCTCCTCTCTTCCCGTTCCCTCCCACCACCTCCCATTTATCCCCTAACCCATCCACTCCTCCTCTGTTCAGAAATGGGTAGGCCTCCATGGGCGTCAACAAAGCATGGCAACTCAAGTTGAGGCA
The DNA here is from genome assembly GCA_902168425.1 of Peromyscus attwateri. Classification (NCBI taxonomy): domain Eukaryota; kingdom Metazoa; phylum Chordata; class Mammalia; order Rodentia; family Cricetidae; genus Peromyscus; species Peromyscus attwateri. The sequence continues at coordinate 31,079 of CABHPP010144871.1, read as the reverse complement.
GGACCAAGCTCCTCTCCCTGCATTAAGGCTGGATGAGGCATCCCAACATAGGGAGTATGTTTCAAAAAGCCAGCTCATGAGGCAGGGACAGATCCTGATCCCATTGCTGGGGGCCCCACAAACAGACCAAACTACGCAACTGTCAACCACATGCAGAGGGCTTAGGTCAGTCCCATGCAGCTGTCTGTCTAGAGTCCTTGAGCTCCCATGATCTAGGGTCAGCTGTTGCTGCGGGTTTCCCCATCATGATCTTGGCCCCCCTTGCTCATATAATCCTTGTTCCCTCTCTTCCACAGGACTCCTGGAACTTGGCCCAGTACTTAGCTGTGGATTTCTGCATCTGCTTCCCTCAGTTACTGGATGAATGCTCTCTGATGACAATTAGGGTAGTCACCAATCTGATTACAGGAGGCCAGTTCAGGCATCCTCTCCACTATTGCTAGAAGTGTTAGCTGGGGTCATCTTGTGGATTCCTGGGAGTTTCCCTGGCATACCAGCTTTCTCCCTAACCCCAAAATGGTCCCCTCTATCAAGATATCACTGTCATTACTCACCCCTCTGTCCTGCCCCAATTCGACCAACCCGAATTCTCATTTTCCATTCCCCCATCACCTCCCCTCCACCCCGACCACTTCCCCCACGCCCACTTTACCCAGGAGATCTCATCTATTTCCCCTTCCCAGAGAAATCTATTCATTCCCCTTAGGGTCCTCCTTGTTAGCCTCCCTGGAGCTGTGGGTTATAGTCTGGTTATCCTTTGCTTTACACCTAATATCCACTTATGAGTGAGTACATACCATGTTTGTCTTTCTGTGTCTGGGTTACCTCACTCAGAATGATTTTTTTTTCTAGTTCCAACAACTTTCCTGCAAGTTTCATGATATCACTGTTTTTTTTGTGGTTTTTTGTTTTGTTTTGTTTTTTTACTGCTAAGTAATATCCCATTGTGTGTATGTACCACATTTTCTTTATTCATTCTTTGGTTGAGGGACATCTAGGTTGTTTCCAGATTCTGGCTATTGCAAACAATGCTACTATGAACATAGTTGAGCAAGTGTCTTTGTGGTATAATTGAGCATCCTTTGGATATATGCCCAAGAGTGGTATAGCTGAGTATTGAGGTAGATTGATTCCCAATTTTCTGAGAAGTCACCATACTGATTTCCAAAGTGGCTATACAGGTTTGCACTCCCACCAACTGTGGAGGAGTGTTCCCCCTTGCTCCACATCCTCTCCAACATAAGCTGTCATCAGTGTTTTTTATCTTAGCCATTTTGACAGGTGTAAGATGGCATCTTAGAGTCTTTTTGATTTGCATTTCCCTGATTACTAAGGATGTTGAGCAATTCCTTAAATGTTTTTTGGCCATTTGAGATTCTTCTGTGGAGAATTCTCTGTTTCGATCTGTAGCACATTTTTAAATTAGATTGTTTGGTATTTGGATGTCTAGTTTCTTGAGCTCTTTATATATTTTTAGTTATTTATATATAGCCTTCTGTCAGATATGAGGTTGGTAAAGATCTTTTCACTTTCTGTAGACTGCCATTTTGTCTTACTGACCATGTCTTTTGACTTACAGAAGCTTTTCAGTTTCTGGAGGTCCCATTTATTAATTGTCAGTCTCAGTGTCTATGCTACTGGTTTTATATTCAGAAAGTTTTCTCTTGTGCCAATGTATTCAAGGCTATTTCCCACTTTCTCTTCAATCAGGTTCAGTATAACTAGATTTATGTTGAAGTATTTGATTCACTTGGACTTGAATTTTGTGCAGGGTGACAGATATGGATCTATTTGCATTCTTCTACATGCAAACATCCAGCTATGCCAGCATCATTTGTTGAAGTTTTTTTTACATTATACAATTTGGGGTTCTTTGTCAAAAATCAGGTGTTCATAGATATGTGGATTTATATCATGGTGTTTGATTTAATTCCATTGATTCACCTGTGTGTTTTTATGCCAGTACCATGCTATTTTTATTACCATGCTATTTTTATTACTATAGCTCTGTAGTAGAGCTTGAAATCAGGGATGATGATGCCTCTGGAAGTTCTTTTATTGTACAGAATTGTTATAGCTATCCTTGGTTTTTTGTTTTTCCATATGATGTTGGTTATTGTTCTTTCAAGGTCTGTGAAGAATTGTGTTGGAATTTTGATGTAGATTGCATGGAATCTGTAGATTGCTTTTGGTAAGATTGCCATTTTTAGTATGTTAATCCTTCAGAATCATGAACTGGGAGATCTTTGCATTTTCTGATGACTTCTTCAGTTTCTTTCTATGAAGACTTAAAGTTCTTGTTAAACAGGTCTCTCACTTGCTTGGTTAGAGTTGCCCCAAGATATTTTATATTATTTGTGGCTATTGTGAAGGGTGTTGTTTCTCTGATTGCTTTCTCAACTCATTCATCATTTGTATATAGGAGGGCTATTGATTTTTTTTTTTAGTTAAGCTTGTATCCAGCCACATTACTGAAAGTGTTTTTCAGCTGTAGGAATTCCCTGGTAGAATTTTGGAGATCATTTATGTATACTATCATATTATCTGCAAATAGTGAAAGTTTGAATTCTTTCTTTCCTATTTTTATCCACTTGATCTCCTTTTGTTGTCTTATTGTCTTATTGGTCTAATGAGAACTTCAAATGCTATATTGAATACATATGGAGAGAGTGGACAGCCTTGTCTTGTTCTTGATTTTAGTGGAATTGCTTTGAGTTTCTCTCCATTTAATTTTATGTTGGCTGTTGGCTTGCTGTATATTGCTTTTATTATGTTTAGGTATGTTCCTTGTATCCCTGATCTCTCCAGAACCTTTATCATGAAGGGGCCTTGAATTTTGTCAAAGGCTTTTTCAGAATCTAATGAGATAGATGATCATGTGCTTTTTTCTCTCAGTTTACTTATATGGTGGATTACATTGACAAATTTTTGTATGTTGTACCATCCCTGCATCTCTGGGATGAAGCCTACTTGATCATGGAGGATGAGTTTTTCATGTGTTCTTAAATTCGGTTCACCAGTATTTTATTGAGTATTTTTGCATCGATGGTCATGAGGGGAATTGGTCTGTAATTCTCTTTCTTTGTTGCATCTCTGTGTGGTTTGTGTATCAGGGTAACTTCGGCCTCATAAAAAGAATGTGGCAATGTTTCTTCTGTTTCAATTGTGTGGAACAATATAATTCTGCTCTAAAACCATTTGGCCCTGAGCTTTTTTTTTGAGGGGGGGTTTTGTTTTGTTTTGTTTTTCAAGACAGGGTTTCTCTGTGTTATAGCTCTGGCTGTCCTGGAACTCACTTTGTAGACCAGGCTGGACTTGAACTCACAGAGATCCACCTGTCTCTGCCTCCCAAGAGCTGGGATTAAAGGCTTGTGCCACCACTGCCCAGCTTGGTTGGGAAATTTTTAATGACTGCTTTATTTCCTTAGGGGTTATAAGTCTATTTAAATTGTTTATTTGGTCTTGATTTCATTTTCATCTGTGGTACCTATCAATAAAATTGTCCATTTCTTTTAGATTTTTCCAATTTTTTGGAGAACAGATTTTTAAAGTATGACCATGATTCTCTGAATTTCCTTAGTGTCTGTTGTTATGTCCCACTTTTCATTTCTGATTTTGTTTATTTGGATATTCTTTCTGCCTTTTAGTTAGTTTGGATAAGGGTTTGTCTATCTTGTTGATTTTCTCAAAGAACCAGCTCCTTCTTTCACTGATTTCTTTGTATTGTTCTCTCTTTCTATTTTATTGATTTCAGCCCATAGTTTGATTATTTCTTGCCATGTACTTCTCCTTGGTGAGTTTGCTTCTTCTTGTTCTAGAGCTTTCAGGTATGCTGTTAAGTTGCTAGTCTGGGATTTCTCCAAATTCTTTATGTAGGCACTTAGTGCTATGAACTTTCCTCTTAGCACTGCTTTCATAGTGTCCCATAAGTTTGGGTATGTTGTACATTCATTTTCATTGAATTCTAGGATGTTTTTAATTTCTTTCTTATTTCTTCCTTGACCCAGTGGTGAGTCAGTTGAGAATTGTTCAATTTCCATTGGTTTGTAGGCTTTCTGTAGTTTGTATTGTTGAACTCTGAATTTAACCCATGGTGATCTAATAAGATACAGGGGGTTATTACAATTTTTTTGTATCTGTTGACATTTGCTTTATGACCAAGTATGTGGTCAGTTTTAGAGAAGGTTCCATAGGGTTCTGAGAAGAAGGTATATTCTTTTGTGTTTGGGTTGGGTGTTCTGTAGATATCTATTAAGTCCATTTGAGCCATAACTTCTGTTAGGTCCCTTATTTCTCTGTTAAGTTTCTGTCTGGCAGATCTATCCAATAGTGAGAATGGGGTGTTGAAATCTCCCACTACTAGTGTGTGGGGTTTGATGTGTAATTTAAGCTTTAGTAATTTTTTTTGTTTTACAAATGTGGATACCCTTGTATTTAGGACATAGATGTTCAGAACTGAGACTTCATCTTGATTGATTTTTCCTTTGGTGAATATGAAATGTTCTTCTCCATCTCTTTTGATTAATTTTAGTTTGAAGTCTATTTTGTTAGATATTAGGATAGCTACACCAGCTTGCTTCTTAGGTTCATTTGATTGGAAGATCTTTTCTCAGTCCTTTACTCTGAGGTAATGTCTGTCTTTGGAGTTGTGGTGTTTCTTTTATGCAACAGAAGGATGGATCTTGTTTTCATATCCATTCAGTTAGCCTGGGTCTTTTTATTGGCAAATGAGTCCATTGATATTAAGAGATCTTAATGACAAATGATTGTTAATTCCTGTTATTTTTGGTGGTGGTGGTGGTGGTGGTGGTGATAGTGTATGTGTTTCTCTGGTTTTTTTTTTTTTTGGTGTGTGCTGGGGATGTCTTTCTGTATGCTGTGAATGTATTGCTCTGATTGGTTGATAAATAAAATGCTGATTGGCCAGTAGTCAGGCAGGAAGTGTAGTATAGGTGGGATAAGCAGAGAAGAAAATGCTGGGAAGTGGAAGGCTGAGTCAGGAGTTGCCAGCCAGAGACAGAGGAAGTATGATGTGAAAGTATCAGTAAGCCACAAGCCACATGGCAACTTATAGATGAATAGAAATGGGTTAATTTAAGAAATAAGAACTAGATAGCAAGAAGCTTGCCACAGCCATACAGTTTATAAGTAATATAAGACTCTGTGTGTTTAGTTGGGTCTGAGTGGCTGTGGGCCCTGGTGGGACTGGAGAAATCTCCAGCTACAAGTGTGAGATTATTTATTGCCTGTGTTTTTGCGGGTGCATCTAACTTCCTTGGGTTGGAGTTTTCCTTCTAGTGCTTTCTGTAAGGCTCGATTTATGAATAGGTATTGTTTAAATCTAGTTTGTCATGAAATATCTGGTTTTCTCCATCTATGGTGACTGAAAGTTTTGCTGGCTATAGTAGTCTTGGCTGGCATCCAAGGTCTCTTAGTGTCTGTAAAACATCAGTCCAGGACCTTCTGGCTTTTAGAATCTCCATTGAGAAATCAGGGGTAATTCTGGTAGGACTGCCTTTATACGTTACTTGGCCTTTTTCCTTTGCAGCTCTTAATAGTCTTTCTTTATTCTGTATGTTTAATATTTTGATTATTATGTGGTAAGGGAACGTTTTTTGTAGTCCAGCCTATTTGGCAATCTGTAACCTTCTTGTACCTTTATAGGCATGTCCTAATTTAGGTTTGGAAAGTTATCTTCTATGCTTTTTTTGAATATGTTTTCTGTACCTTTAAGCTGGGATTCTTCTTCTCCTTCTCTTCCTTCTCCTTCTCCTTCTCTTCCTTCTCCTTCTCCTTCTCCTTCTCCTCCTCCTCCTCCTCCTCCTCCTTCTCCTCCCTCTTCTCCTCCTCCTCCTCCCTCTTCTCCTTCTCCTCCTTCCCTCCTCCTCCTCCTCCTCCTCCTCCTCCTCCTCCTCCTCCTACTTCTTCTTCTTCTATCCCTATTATTCTTAGGTTTGGTCTTTTCAGGGTGTCCCAAATTTCCTGGATGTTTTGTGTTAGGAATTTATTGGATTTAACATTTTTTTTTTACTGATGAATCTATTTCTTCTATCTAATCTTCAGTACCTGAGATTCTCTCTTCCATCTCTTATAATCTGTTGGTGATGCTTGTGTCTGCAGTTCCTGTTCGCTTCTGCAGATTTTCTATTTCCAGAATTCCCTCAGTTTGTGTTTTCTTTATTGTTTTTATTTATTGTTTCTATTTCAATGTTCAAGTCTTGAGCTGTTCCCTTCACCTGTTTGATTGTTTTTTCCTTGGCTTTCTTAGCTTTCTTTAAGGGATTTATTTATTTCTTCCAAGTTTTTGTTTGTCTTTTCCTTGATTTCTTTAAGGGACTTTTAAATTTCCTCTTTAAGGTCCTCTATCATCTTCATAAAGTTATTTTTAAGATTGTTTTCTTGTGTTTCAGTTGCATTGGCATGTTCAGGTCTTGCTGTTGTCGGATCACTGGGTTCTGGTGGTGTCATCTTACTCTTTCAATTGTTGAATGTATTCTGACACTGGCATTTACAGATCTGTTCTTACAACTGCTGTGGGTTGTGCCTGTGCTTGTTCTTCCAACTTGTGTGGTTTGTGCCTGTGCCTATGTAGTCTGCTGGGGTTTCAGTGGAGGGCTGGCCATGGTGAGGATGTTCAGGTGTGTAGGATTAGGTGATGGAGTGGGTCTTGGAGGGACAGAGTCCAGTGTGTGGTGGGGGTGGTGGTTCAGTCTGGAGGCTGGTCTCTCATCTGCTTGCCTGCTGGTGGGGACTGCCAGTCATAGATTTTTTAAGATGTTATTTAAACTACATATTAAGAAAGTATGGATGAATTATTTGAGAAATAGTATTATGGTAACTATTAAAAATATTTTAATTTCTAGGTTATGCACACATTTAAAAAAATAAATGTGAGAGCTAAATATAAAAATTGAAACTATAAAATATCAAAGGAAAATGAGAATAATTATTTGTTCTATAGGAATAAAGATATTTTTAACTGTTTAAACTAAAAAAATCTGGGAAACAGTAGATTTGACAATATAACCAAAAATCATTAGTAGACTGGAAATGACTTGCAACATATATTCTAGATAAAGAATTGTCTTTTAGCTGAATATGGTGGTGTACACCTTTAATCTCAGCACTTGAAGTTGGAGGCAATAAGATTATATATTGAGTTGGTGGCCCATATGGACTCTATGACATGCTGTCTTTAGAAAAAAAACAATTAATTTATGATATTGTAATACACCTTTTAGCCAATTAGATAAAAAAGTACTTTATTTTTTGAAGTGAACTAAGGTCATGAATAAGCAATTCACAAATGAAGAAAATAATTATTATAGTAACCTCAGAAATGCAAGTTAAAATGAGATGCCATTTTTTTCTTGAAGGTTCAGCAATTTATAACAGTAAAAATACTAAGAGTCAAAAAAGATAAGATTAAAAAGCCCCTGATTGTGCTACTCTAAACCAGTAAAATCTTTTAAACAGAAATTTACTAATATGTATTCAAAGACTTAAAATGTGCGTAATCTTTGACCCAGATATTCACATCTAATTTGTTTTAAATTGGAAAATGTTTCAATGGGAAATACAAAGATATTTATTGTGGAATTAGAATATCAAAAAAATTCAATGCAGTTAGCATCTCCAGCAACTAAAGATTGTTTCAATTGTGGTAGAGTGGAAAATTAACTAATATGTAGTCTTAAAACCACATTGAAAAAAAACCTCACTTTATAATAAGTGAAATATTAAGTTAGTTTTGTGTAATCCAAATTTACTTATTTGTAAAGAAAATATACATGTATACACATATACTTAATTGGTCTACACATAGTGCACCAATTTTATGAGTCTCGGTGTTCTTTATTTTGTAAATTCCCTAAATTGAAAAGTATTAAACAGAAAAATGGGACATTGTTTTAAAAGACAATCTATTTCAAAGTATGAATATTTAAAGGAAGGCAAGTGTAGTGATTTGAAACAAAATGACCCCCATATTATCATATGTTTCAATATTTGGTTCTCAAATTGTTTGGAAAGGATTAGGAGGTGTGCCCATGTTGGAGGAGGTATGTTACTGGGAGCAATCTTTGAGGATTGAAAAGCCAGTGCCATTCTTATTTAGTTCTCTCTGCCTTGTGCTTTTGGATCAAAATGTAAGATCTCAGCTATTCTCCAGTGTCATACCTTCCTAATTACTGTCAAGCTTTCCACCATAGTGTTCATGGACTCTAACTCCCTAAAACTGTAATCAAGACTCCAATAAATATTTTCTTTTTATAATGCCTCAGTCATGATGTCTTACCACAGCAATAGAAAAGTCACTATGACAGAAGTTGGTGGGCTATTGCTGTAACAGGCCTGACAATGTTGTTTTTTGTTTGTTTTCATTTTTATTTTTTGAAGAATATGGAAGAATTTGGGACTTTGGTGTACAAAAGTGGTTGAACCCTGTAAGTGAGGCTTAATGGACCATCCTGGTAGGAGCTTGGAAGACAGTAGTACTGAGATCCATGTGGACTATGGAGGCCTGGTTCAGAAGTTTCAGAGGAGAATACTATTAGCAATTGGGCTAGAAATGATTCTTGTGATATTTTGTGGCTGCTTTTTGCCCTTGTCCTAAGAATCTCCATTAGGATAAATTGAAAGATTTTAGACTAATTTCTTGGGCAGAGGAGATTTCAAGACAGCCTAATATTGACTCTGTTGTTTGGATATTAGCAATCATTCAAACATTATCCTCAGATTTTCTATCATTACCTAACTATAGTTTGAATGATTGTTTAAACTGTGAATTAGAAGAAATTATTAGTGTATGTGTGTGTATGTGTGCACACATATGTGTATGAATGCCCATAGAGGCCAGAAAAGTGTGCCAGATTGCCTGAAGTTAGAATAAGTTGTGAATGTCCAAATGTGGGCAGTGAGACTCAAACTCTGGTTTTCTGAAAATGTAGCAAGTGCTCTTTACAGTTGAACCATCTCTCTAACTCCAAAATTGTCGTTTTTCAAATTAGTATATATTATATGAGTTTCAGGTGTATTATGTGATGAATTGACATACATGTCAGTTGTGTACCCATTATGACAGTTAAATGGATGTAAGAATAAGAACAATAGTAACCATCTGTGAGTATGTATAGGGATAAAGACACAAAATCTCTCATATAGTTTCAAGTGAAAAAGCAAGTAATGTGAACAGTGACCACAGGATCCATACCCCCACCCTGCACCAATTGGGAACAGTGACCACCAGAGCAATAAGCCCTCTTCTGATCCAACTGGGAAGAAGAACAACCACCACAGTGTGGTGATATTATATTCCCCAAAATATTGTGCACCCTAATAAACTTATCTGGGGTCAGAGAACAAAACAGCCACTAGATACAGAGGCCAGAAAATGGTGGCACACACGCCTTTAATCCTAGCATTCCAGAGGCAGAGATCCCTCTGGATCTCTGTGAGTTCAAGGCCACACTGGAAACAGCTAGGCATGGTAATAAGAGCCTTTAATCCCAGGAAGTAATGGCAGGAAGTAGAAAGGTATTTAAGGCGTGAGGACGAGGAACTAGAGCTGGTTAAGCTTTTAGGCTTTTGAGCAGCACAGTTCAGCTGAGAGGCATCCAGCCTGAGGAAACAGGATCAGCTGAGGAATTGGCAAGGTGAGATGGCTGTGGCTTGTTCTGCTTCTCTGATCTTTCAGTGTTCACCCCAATGTAGCTAGAGTTTTCCTGCCTGGCCCACGGTCAGGATAAATCTCTTTCACCTGCC
>CABHPP010144871.1:8578-21217 GCA_902168425.1 Peromyscus attwateri | reverse complement strand
ATATCTTAAATTAATCCATTTCTATAAACCTATACCTTGCCACATGGCTTGGGGCTTACCGGCATCTTTACATGCTACTTGTCCTGGCGGTGGCTGGCAGTGACTCCCTCCGCCTTCCTGTTCTTTTTTTTTCTCTGTTAGTACCGCCTATACTTCCTGCCTAGCCACTGGCCAATCAGTGTTTTATTAGTAACACATTTGCCATACAGAACATCCCACAGCACCCTAATACCTGGCTCTGGGTTTGTTTTTATTAATAAGACCATTTAAGATTTGTGCTATATCACAGGAGCCAGAGGCCCCACCTAGACCTGGAAGAAGAGTGACCTGGAGCCCCACCTGATCAGATTATAGGAAGAAATGGGTAGATGGCAGTGTAAGAACACATTAAACAACCTAAAGAGAAATATGGCAACATCAGAACCTAGTGATCCTACAGCAGCAAGACCTGAGCATCCCAAAGCAGATGATACAGAAGAAAATGACCTTAAAAACAACTTTAGCCCTAAATGAGGAAATGAAAAATTTCCTTAAAGAAATGGAGGAAAAGACAAACAAAAAATTGGAGGAAATCAAGAAATCTCTTACAGAAAGTTAAGAAACCCAAGGGGAAAAAAAACAATCAAACCTGTGAAAGGAAGCAGTTCATGACCTGAAAACTGAAGTAGAAGCATTAAAGAAAACACAAACTGAGGGAATTCAGGAAAAGGAAAATCTGAGTAAACAAACAGAAACCATAGAGGCAAACATAACCAACAGAATACAAGAAATGGAAGAGAGAATCTCAGGTGATGAGGATACGATAGAAGAAATAGACTCATCAGTCAAAGAAAATGACAAATCCAGCCAATTTCTATCACAAATCATCCAGGAAATCTGGGACACCATAAAAAAGACCAAACCTAATAATAATAGGAATAGAAGAAGGAGAAGAATTCCAGCTCAAAGGCACAGAAAATATACTCAACAAAATTATAGAGGAAAACTTTCACAACCTAAAGAAAGACATGCCTATGCAGAAACAAGAAGCATATAGAACACCAAATAGACTGGACCACAAAAAAAGAGTCCCTTAGTCACATAATAGTCAAAACACTAAACATACAGAATAAAGAAAGAATATTAAGAGCAGCAAAGGAAAAAGGTCAAGTAACATATAAAGGCAGAACTATCAGAATTACACCTGACTTCTCAATGGAAACTCTGAAAATCAGGAGGTCCTGGACAGATGTTCTGCAGATACTAAGAAACCACACATGCCAGCCCAGACTACTATGCCCAACAAAGTTTTCAATCCACTGTAGATGGAGAAAACAAGGTATTTCGTACCAAAACCAGACTTAAACATTACATATCCACAAATCCAGCCCCACATAAAGTACTAGAAGGAAAACTACAACCCAAGGAAGCTAATGGCAACCACCAGTAATGTTAACTATGGTTACCATCAGGTGTATTAGAACCTCAGGACATATTCCTCTTGCAATTGAATGTGTATGCCCTATAAAAATATATCCCAAGCTGGGCGTTGGTGGCGCACGCCTTTAATCCCAGCACTCGGGAGGCAGAGCCAGGTGGATCTCTATGAGTTCGAGGCCAGCCTGGGCTACCAAGTGAGCTCCTGGAAAGGCACAAAGCTATACAGAGAAACCCTGTCTCGAAAAAAACAATATATATATATATATATATATATATATATATATATATATATATATCTCCCAATTTCTGCACATTTCTTTTACAAATTTGATTCTAACAACTTTATTCCTAAATTATGGTCTGATACTTTTCTGTCCTTACTTATGGTATAATGATAGGAGATACATTCTACTATCAATAGTGGTAGGGCTTGTCAACAAAAGAATATTTTTCTACCTTCTTACTCAACAAGAGAAGTTTTCTAAATATAATGTTTTTATTAATTCTTTAAGAATTTCATAGAATTTATTTTGATAATAATGACCCCCCCACTTCTCTACCTAACTCATATATCTACCCCCCAATGTTGTTGTCTCCCTCTTATCTTTTAAATAACATGCCAAGTCAGTTTTACAGTTCCTACATGCTTATACACTGGATTGTTGTTGACCTACCAAGGACCACATACTTGAAGAAAACTGACTGTCCTTTCACTAGAAGTCATCAGTTGTCAGCAACTCCTCAGCTGGGATGGGGTCTTAAGAGCCCCTCTCCCCCTTTCATGCTGGAATATTGCCTGGTTTTATCTTATAAATTTCTTATGCAGGCAATCATAACTGCTGTAAGTTCATGAGAACAGGTGGCTTGTCATGTCCAGAAGACACCATTGTACTCCAAACCATCCTTAACTTTTGGCACTTACAATCTCTCCTCTTGCTCTTACGTGATGAAACCTAAGCCTTGGGAGTGATAGAGATGTTCACTTTGTGACTAAGCACTCCACTGACACTAATTTTCCACTATAATCAGTTGTAAGTCTCTGTATTAACCACAGTCTACTGTACAAAGAAATTTTTCTGATGAGGTCTGAGAGCTGTAATAATCTATGAGTAAAGAGATATGAATTAGAGCTTAGTTTGATACCATGTCCATTTAGCAGGATAAGAGTAGTAGATTTACTCCTGGGTCCTATGAGCTCCCCAATCAGGTTCTTGGCCAGGTCACAGTACCAGGTTTAAGTTTCTCTTATGAAGTGGTCCCTCAATATGAGCAGAAAGTGGTTGGTTATCTCATAACATCTGTGCCACGATTGCATCTCTTGCTATGTTTGTCATTTTTGTCATTCATAGGGTTCTCAGCTCTATAAGACTGCTGATGCTTTTTTTAATTCTCCTGGCATCCTGAGTAGAAACTTTCAAGCCTATGAAATCTAGCCCGCATGGAGAAAGCTTCCTGGTTAATACCAACTTGATTTCTTTATATTCTATGACCAAAGTATGTGCTACATTCAGCAATAGGGTCTTACCATCAAGTCTGGTGGGAAATAAGACAAATAACAGCCCTGAAAAGAATGTCAATGCAATCCTTCACATGAATTAAAATAACAGAACAAAACAAACAAGAATTTTACAATTCATATGAAGCACAAGAGATCCAGATAGCCAATATGATCCTGAACAACAACAACAACACCAAAAAAAAAAAAAAAACACTGTTGGAGTTATTAATTCTTCTAATTTAAAGTTATACTACAGAACCACAGTAATATAAACAGCATTATACTGTCTCAAAATTGACAAATTGATGAGTGGAATAGAATCAAGAACCCAAATATAAGTCTACACACTTACAGCCACCCAATCTTTTTACAAAGATTACAGAAATACACATTGGAGAAAATATAACATCTTTAACAAATGGTGTTGGGAAACCTGCATGTCTGTGCATAAAAGGTTGAAATTTGATCCTCCTCTTTCACCCTGCATACAAATAAATTTCTAAAAGTTATGAACAACAGTCTGAAACTTCCAAAAGAAAGAGTATAGAGTACACTTCATAATACAAGCTTGGGTAAGAACTTTCTGAAAAGGGTTCCAGTTGCCCAGGAAACAGAACCAATGATCAAGTGGGACTTCATGAAATTAAACATACTAGAACACCTGGAATTGTAAACAGAACAAACTCTTTCCTCCTTAAAAGGAAAACTACAGCAACAATAAAAACTTCTGCCTTAAAAGTGAAGAGGCAGCATACAGAATGGAAGAAAATCTTTGCAAACATCCTCAGTCTGAATAATGCTGTATTTAGAAATATATATATATATACATATATAAATACATATATACATATATGTGTGTCTCTGTGTGTATGCATGTAACAACAATTAATAAAAAAAATTCCATGATTTGAAAGAGAGCAATGAGGAGTATATAGGCAGGTTTGGAGGGTAGAAGGAGAAAAGAAAAATTTTGTATTTATATTATAATCACAAAGTAAAAGAAGTAATGAAAGCAAATCTTTTCCAGGAATATACCTGATATTTGGTTGGTGTCTGGAATACACAAACTAATTAAAAATTGAAACGCCAAGCAAACAAACAAACCCCATTAAAAAGTGGACTATACAACTAAACAGATTTCATCTACAAGTTAATTTTAAAATAAGTTTTTACAGAAAAGTTTGAACAAAGTTATTTTACATGGATGGATAATGCTTATCCAAGAATATAAGAGTGATCAGACAAAAATTCCAGGGTTAGATGTGTCACGTATCCCTAGAAATTCCTGGTCAGGAAAACCTCAGAGATTCCCAAAACAACATAGGATATTGATGTTGCTCTTGGTCGCCTACCAGAACTAGATGGTAAGATCATATTGCTGAAGATCAAATATCTTGGTTGGTTGCATGAAAGATAAATCAAGCTTCAACTGAACTGGATACTCAACTCCCTCCTGGCTAGTTTACCTAGTGTTAGAAAGTTCAATGCAGGTTGCTGTAGTAGATAACTTATCAATAACTTACTAAGATAGTGACTTGTATTCTACAATATTGGAAAGATGTACCCATTGGTGCAATATTGGCTTGCCTATAACTACAGCTCCAAGGGAATTGTATGCCCTTTATGGCCTTATATGGCATCTTTGCATACACTTGTACACATACACTAACACAGATACACTTGTACTTGTGCACATACACACATTAAATAAGTAAATAGATTCTGTCTCTTGCATGTACAGATATATTTCTTAATTTTAAATTATTATTTCTTTAATTTATTTTTCTTGCCCAGTTGCTCTGGCTAGGACACCTAATACTACATTGAACAGAATTGACAAGATGGGCATCTTTACTGATCTTAGCAGTAACTTACATTTATACACTACTGAATGTTTCTCTCTGTGAGTTTTCCAAATATGGATGGTTTGAATTCCTTTTTCTTAATCAATAAAGCTGTTGGACTTTGTCAAATGAGGCTTTTCTATATCAAGTGAAAGGATCATAGTTTTCATTTTATCAACAGAATATAGTATACTAATTAACTTTCTTATGGCTCATTCTTGCTTTTCAGAAATAAATCTTACTTGATCATAATATCTACTCTGTGATGGCTGATTTTGATTGTCAGCTTATTGGTATTTAGAATAATACCCAGATTTGTGTCTCTGTGTTTCTAGAGAAGATTAACTGTGGAGGACGGGGGAGTCTGTCTGCAAAATAGGCATCACTTTTCAGTGGAATACCCAGATATACAGGGATACAAGACAAATACAGTGTACACGTGCTTTCCTTTGCTTCTTCCTGAATGAGCACCTTTATCACTGCTGCTACATCATTGGCTGATAAAACATTCCAGCTTCTTTGACCTTCTAATGTGAACTCACTACCATTGACACTTTAGGGAACTTCCAAGCTTTCAACACCCCATACTGAGATATTCAGTCTTACAGACTGAGCAATTGCTGAGGTTTTTACATCTTTACCATGTAGATAGATATTGTTGAACTACTCAGCCCCTATCATTTAACCCAATCTGACAAATCACCTTTTATATCATAATATATATACATATATATGCATGTATACATGTATATATACACATATATATCTTTATATATTTTAGAGAACCGTTCCCCCAAAACACTTCTTTTTACTTTAATATGCCAAATGCAGTTTGCTAATAACTTATTGAGTCTGTTTTCATAAGAAATATTATTCTGTAGTTTTCTTATATTATTTATCTGGCTTTCTTTGCAACATTAAGTTGCAATTTTTGGACAAGTTTGAAAAGGATATGTGCCAACTCTTTAAATATCAGGTACATTTCACTAATGATTCCATCTTGTCCTGGGCTGTCTTTGGATGGTTGTCTTTTTGGTGTTCCCTGTCTGTCTCTTTCTCTTCCTCTGCCCCCACTCTGGATGTGTCTGTGTGTGTCTATGTGAGGATATGTATATGACTGCAGGTGCTTATAGAGGTCAGAAGAGAGCATTGGATCCCCTGCAACTTTCGTTACAAGCTGTTGTTAGTGGCTCAGTATGGGCACTGGGAATTGAACTCAGGTCTTCTGTCAGAGCAGTATGTACAGTTAACTGCTGAGCCATCTTTCCAGCCCCTCTTTTGTTTGTTTTGATTTATTGCTGATTAAATCTTCTTACTAGTTGTAGATTTATTTCTCTTTCTTCTGAGTCAATTTGGTAGATTGTTTATCCATTTCATCAAGATTACCAAATTTGTTGGTATAAAAATATTCAGCATAATCTTTTGTAATCCTTTTTCTGCCTTAAAAATCAATATTAATATTGTCAAATTTGTTTTTATTTAATAATTTAACATCTACATATCTCATTTTCTCTCTCTTCTCTCTTTCCATCTCCCTCCTTCCTATACCCAACTTCTCTCCTCATATTGTCTGCTGTGGGATGTTCTCTATGCTATGAATGTGTTGCTCTGATTGGTTAATAAATAAAGTGCTGATTGGCCAGTAGCCAGCAGGAAGTATAGGTGGGACAGAGAGAGGAGAATTCTGGGAAGTGGAAGGCTGGGGCAGGAGAAGCTGTCAGCTGCCACCATGAGAAGCAACATGTAAGATACCAGTAAGCCACGAGCCACATGGCAAGGTATAGATTAATAGAAATGGGTTAATTTAAGATATAAGAACTAGATAGCAAGAAGCCTGCCACGGCCATACAGGTTATAAGTAATATAAGCTTCTGAGTGATTATTTTATAAGTGGGCTACAGGACTGGTGGGTGAGAGAGATTTGTCCTGATCATGGCTCAGGCAGGACCAGGAAAACTTCAGCTAAAATTGTCAGTCTTAGTTTAGTCAATATTATTCATACTTTCAAAGTTGACTTTTTATTCTTCCCCAAAATACAAAGTTATGTTGTTGATTCTTTTCTTATTTGTTTTAACAAAGTTTTTATCACTATATGTAGATGTAACCAACCATCTTATTAAATAAGAAACACAGAACCAATGCAAAGAAGAAAGCCAAGAGGTCAGAGCTAAGAGCAAAAACCTTACCCTTCCTCCTGCGGTGGTCCTACCTCTCCAAAAGAGCTACTTCCTGTGTTAAAGTCTTTATATAGACTTTCTGTTCTGCCTTCTCATTGGTTGTAAAACCAACCACATGACCACCTCATCACAGCCTGTCTGTACAGACCTCCAGGTCTTCTATGGTTGGTATTGGGATTAAAGGCGTGTGTATCCAATGCTGGCTGTATCCCTGAACACACAGAGACTTACCTAGCTCTACCTACCAAGTGCTGGGATTACAAGAGTACGCCACCACTGCCCTGCTTTCCTATGGCTTGCTAATACCTCTGACCCCCAGGCAACTTTATTTATTAACATACAAATAACATTTTAGTACAAATAAAATATCACCATATTTTCCCTTTTCTATTTTAATAAAAAGAAAAAAGGAAAAAGCTTATAATTAACATAAGAAAAACTATATACAAAAGTACAATAACTATATACAATATACACAAGTAATAAATACCTAAACAATGTCTAGTCCATTTGTATTTGACAAATTCAGGGAAAATAATTCCATTATCTATCCTATTGTATCTAATTCACTTTCTATCCTAATTAATCTTCAACTATAACTAACAATCTTCAACTCCCTCAGAGACCCAAGAAGGAAATAATATTAGCTAACAAAAATAAAAACCGGAAGTACACGCAAGCAACTTCCAAAAAATTGTGAGTTGACAGAAACAGCCAGCTGCTTGGACAGTCATCTGAGGTTTCTCCGCAGTGTTGGGGCATCATCTTCAGCCTATAGGCTTAGCGTATCTGACAGACTCATTTGTGAAGTAGGATGTACACAAGGTCAACAGTTCAACCTCACATTGGGTGAGAGCAGTCTATATACCAGAAACACCTGAATTCCACTAGTGTCATGTCATGATTCAGGATTTTAAATTCTGGAAATTATTGATGTTTTTTTAATTCAGCTGTCAATTCTTCTTGGCTATGTGTGTATGTGGCTTCATCTCAGCATCCCGTTCTTCTCCACATCCCTCTATTAAATGCCATTCTACTATTGAGAGGTGTGAGCTTAATTACTATTCAAGTAATTTAAACTCTTAAAATTAAAATTGAAATATGTACACCACACCATCGATACTTATTCAGGATTTCAATGGGCAACTGCTTTGAGTTCTGAAAAAGCTGATTCTGTAATCACTCATTTGTTAGAAGTTATGGCCATCATGGGTATACCTGCACAAATCAAAACTGACAATGTCAGCTATGTCTCTGTTAAAATGAAACAGTTTTTTGCTTATTACGATATAAAGCATATTACAGGTATACCACATAATCCTACAGGTCAAGCAGTTATAGAAAGATCAAACAGAACTCTAAAAGATATGCTAAATAAACAGAAAGGGGTAGCAAAAACCCCCAGAAATAGACTACATAATGCTCTATTAACTTTGAATTTTCTCAGTGCCAATGAGAAAGGAACAACAGCTGCAGAGAGACATTGGATAATAGAAAAAAACTACAGAATTAAATCAGCCTATATACTTTAAGGATGTGCTGACCTCAGAATGGAAACCAGGATATGTGTTACATTGGGGACGAGGTTTTGCTTTTATTTCTACAGGAGAAGATAAGCTGTGGGTACCATCAAAATTGATAAAGGTTTGATTTGAACAAGAGAGACCTCAATTAGAGGAGGTGATAGTTCATCAACCAGCACGAACATCCAATTTAAACTAACTTATACCAGTAACACATGCCTTTTAATTTAATCAGATAATAACTTGCCAAAAAGGAACATTTCCCCCCCCCCAAAAAAAAAAAACCTTGGGGAAAGGTTTTTGTTTTTGTCTTTTAGGATAATGAAGGTTAAGGAATCTGAAGAATACTGGACAAATGGGACAACTGAAGAAAAGGGACAAATCATCTATCCCAGGAAACAGAGTGAAATGGCGTATGGGTATATCATCTAAAAAGTTTTATGTCTTCCTAAATGTTTGTTTCTGCTTTTCTCTAAAGATTTAACACTATTGGTCTTCTAATAGTCCCAGTTCAATTAAAATTTAAAGCTGACTTTGGAGTTGAAGAATGGCTCTCTCCTTCTTTAAACTCAAGCATATTGTTAAAAGGAAAATGCAAACTCCCTGTATCATGCCAGAAGAAAAGAGCCATCTTCTGCTATGGGACAGGAGAAAAGCCAAATTAATTAAGGGACTATTCTATTACTAATCTCAACTTTTTGATTCTATTCTGATTCTTTAAACTTTTCTTAAAGTATGAATTTTATATCAAAATTTACAAGATTAATATATATAGATATATAGATATATATATACATTTTAAACTTTGTTAAGATATGAATGGTCATATAGAGCACTAACTAATTCTAGAAAGAAAAAAGGCTTCAATTAGCTGCATATATATGTCTTTGTGTTCGAGTCTCTTATCAGTATTCTGCAGGAAATCACGGCCAGGCCTAACATCAACTGAAGTCTCCAGGAAGAAGATGGGGCCCCACAACAACAACAATTCCACGTGGACAATAATAACATCACTAAGTTGACAAACATCATCTACAGATCAGCTTTGAACTACAAAGTGCTCAGAGCAATTTTGAGAGGGCTAGCTGAAATGATCCAGTCTCAAAGACTACTTGAATAAGGATTTGAGATAAACCCTGAACTTTGGCATTATACACAGACTGGATAACGAAGGATATAGTTACCTTTCCTAGAATTTGACAATTAACCTAAAATTTTTCTTTTCAGGATAAAGATACCTTCGCCCATACCCAGCAGGAAGCAATTTTAAGAATACGACGCCCACATTCCCAAAGAGGTGGTGTGGGGTGAGTGGTTTTTTTGGTCTTTTAATGGGTTTTGGGTCTGGGATAATTTTCATTGATTAGGGGGGTTGGTTACAAGTTGTTGTCAAGGGTTAGGAAAAGGGTTAAGCAAAGGAGATTAGATTTAAGGTTCTTGTTTTAAAAAAAAAGAAAGAAAAGAAAAAGACAATTACTAGTTTTAAATACTTTACATTAGATTGGATTGTTTTATATTGTATACAAAATATATGTATTGAAATTGATATTGTTAGAAAATGCTAAATGTGTATTTCTAACTGTATTTATAACATTCATTTAAAATGTAATACAATTTTCTGATCCTTGAATGTTATTATTACCAACTATTAAGATATAAAGAAATGAAAGTTAGTAGCTAGACATTATAATAGAACTTGTAGTCATATTAGGTATGTTTTCAAGATTGAGCAGATATATTTTAGATAGACAGGTCATCTTCAAACCCTTCAGAGATCTACAGAATATGGCATTTAAAATGTTTTAATAACTTAGAAAATTTTTCTTTTTTGTTATGACTATGAGACATGTTGGCTCTTGGCAGTACCAATCTACTTCAGAGAAAATATGGGCATTGAAAAAACTGCAATTGGAGTTAATTTCATTGTGGCAAAAGTTAGCCACTGGACAACAAAGTGTCTTTGAATCAACTGCTGACAACAGGACAAAATGGACAGACAGGACACAAAACAAAGGACTACTGATTCTTGCCAAAACAAGTGTGGTTATGGCTTTATCAAAAGGCATCTTCTGAGGCCAGGACAATATGACACCATCCCTGAAGTTGCCTTCACAATCCGGAAAAGGTACAGTGCCCTTTTCTTTGAAGGCAGCTGAACAGGCAGTGGGCCGATGGCTTCTGATATGCAATGGAACAGCAGCTGAAACAGTTATTCTTAAAGAGTAATTAAGCCCACGCCTCTCAATAGTAGAATGGCATTTAATAGAGGGATGTGGAGAAGAATGGGATGCTGAGATGAAGCCACAACTATACATTTCCCTCAAAGAGCCACTTTCACTTCATCGCACGAGTTTTGTATGTTTAAGAAACTTCTGAGTTGGATTGACAAGATGGCTCAGTAGGTGAAGGTACTTGCCTTGTAAGCATGGTAACTTGAGTTTGATCCTTGGAGGCCACTAGGGTTCAACCCCCAGAAACCACATTATAGTGGTATTTTATTTGTACTGAAATGTGATTTTATTTGTATGTTAATAAATAAAGTTGCCTAGGGGTCAGAGCTATTAGCAAGCCATAGCAAAAGCTGGGCGGTGGTGGCACACGCCTTTAATCCTAGCACTTGGCAGGCAGAGCTAGGTAGATCTCTGTGTGTTCAAGGATACAGCCGGCATTGGAGACACACGCTCCAATGTGTGTCTGGAGGTCTGTACAGACAAGCAGTGACGAGGCAGTCATGTGGTTGGGTTTACAACCAATGAGAAGGAAGAACAAGAACTCTTTTTTTTTTAATTTATTTTATTTTAATTTACAATATAATTCAACTTTACATATCAGCCATAGGGAACACAAGGAATGTTCATGGCAAATGAAGACCACATGAGAATAGGAAGAAGCAAAGTGCTAGAGAGGCCCACAGAAATCCACAAAGAACAAGAACTCTTTATAAGACAAACACACAGGAAGTAGCTCCCTTTTCGGAGAGGTCTCTTGGCAGAAGAGGCTAGCTGGAAGCAGGCGGGTAAGGCTCTTAGCTCTGACCTCTTGGGCTTTTATCTTTACATTGGCTCTGTGTTTCTTATTTAATAAGACGGTTGGTTACATCTACACCACATACATGTGAAAGTAGTAAAATGACTCCACAAAGTTCTTCTCCAACATCCATATGCATGCTGTGACACAAACACACACACACACACACACACACACACACACACACACACACGTGCAACATGAACACATTTAAAAACATTTTGAAAAAGAAGCTTTGTATTTAAGAAAAATTTATGTTATTTTGAAAATATCTATACTGTCCTCCTTCACAATTAGTTTGTTTTTCTTTTTTGTTTTTGCTTATTAGTGTGATATGAAGTTGTTTGGTTTTCCCAGTGCAGTGATTCCCTATATGTCAGCAGTATTCAAGAGTCAGTAATTCCTCACTAATCCATAAAGTCACTTATCTATAGATAAAATGTCAGTTATTCATAGAACTGTTTCAGGATTTTTTTTTGTTGTTGTTCTATGTCTATCCATGATCATTAAGTTACTGTTTTAACAGTTCCTGCCATTTTCTTATTCATGAACACTATGGATATTTCTGGCCATTATTACTTCTACAGAAAATGACAGAATCAGCTTGTTAAATTTGTAAAAGAAGAAAAAGTACTGTAAATACATTGCACCTATATATCAGTTCAGGGAGTTGATATTTTTAAATAACATTGTCTCCAAATCCTTAGACATACTGAATATTTGTGATGTGTGTGTTTGTGTGTATGTGTTCATGTGTGCCTTAATTTATTTCTCTGTGGCTGTGATGATACACTGAGAGAAAAGCAATTTAAGGTTGTGCATAGAGGAAGGCAGTTCATGTGTGAGGCCAGAGGTGGATGTTGAAAGTCTTCCTCAATAGATTCTGATAATTATTCTTTTAAGACAGAATCTCTCCCTGAAGTCAGAGCTTACTGGTTAGCTAGAGCATATGGTCAGCTAGAGCCAGAAATCTCCCTGTCTCTATCTCCTCAGTTTGGGGATTGAAGTCACATGGTGCTATACCCAGCTCTTTATATGGGTGTTAGGGATCTGAACTCAAGTCCTCATGCTGTGTTGCAAACACTACTAACTGAGCCATCTCCCTGGTACCACTACGTATCATGTTTTAAAATTAGAAAAAAAAAAAAAAA
>CABHPP010144870.1:390-35098 GCA_902168425.1 Peromyscus attwateri | reverse complement strand
ACACACACACACACACACACACACACACACACACACACACACACACACCCTTTTCCAAGAAAAGTCACCCTTCAAATCCTACAATCCCTGTTCACATCACAATCTGGCTTCCTACTTCACAAAGAGACAGACACCGACAGCCACGTTCCTCTCTAGCTAGCTTGCTTCTTCTTTGAAAGTGTCCAATGTTCACATCTTAACTCCCCCTCCTGCAATTTTCCCTTGACAGCATAGCTCCATTAGATCAACTCCTATAGCTGGGGGGGTGGTGGCCTTTAATCTCAGCACTTGGGAAGCAGAGGCAGGTGGATCTCTGTGAGTTCAAGGCCAGCCTGGTCTACAGAGCAAGTTTGAGGACAACCAGGACCACCCAGTGAAACCCTGTCTCAACCGCACCACCCCCCCCAAAAAAAAAAAGAAAAAGGAAAAAAAAAAAAAAAGGAAAGAAATAAGAAAGCACCACTGGGATTAGAACTCAAGGACTTGTACATGCTAGTTAAGCACTTTACCACTGAGCCACAGCCCAGCTACAGATTTTGGTGATTTTTTTTTTTAATTAAAGGTTTATTTATTTTTTTTTATGTATGTCTGCTTGTATGTACACACATGTACATGCAGGTGCCTGCAGAGGCCAGAAGAGGGTGTCAGATCCCTTGCAGCTGAAGTTACAGACGGTGGTGAGCCACCCAACATGGTTTTGGGGAACTGAATTTGTGTTGTCTGGAAAAGCAGCAAGTGCTCTTAACTGTGGGATTCTCTCTCCAGACCCTGTTTTTGTTTTTGTTTTTGTTTTTCAATTCTTAGAACAGCATATATGGAGGGAGGGAAATTGAATTATCAGATGTTCTGGTTCCTTTCACATCTCCAAAGGTTCATCCAAGTTACAGCAACTATCTGTTCTTTATTCCTTTTTTATGACTGAATACTATTTCATCATACGCATATGCCATGTTTTCTTGATCCATTTTTTAGTGAATGGACATTTTTGGACTTGCACACCTATTCATTGCTATATCTACTAGTTCCTTGTATTCCTGGGGATGAATAAATGAGTAAATGGCATGGACAGAGCTGTCCAAAGCCATAGTTGATACAATACAAAACCAGGATTGGAAATCAGGCAGCTAGCCCTCTAGTTCTAACCACCAGACTTGACTGCCCTAATGGGAACCATGTATATCTGCTATTTAATATTTTTGTTACATTCATCTTTGGGGTGTGTGTGTGTGTGTGTGTGTGTGTGTGTGTGTGTGTGTGTGTATACAGTTCAGTGGAGTTATTTCTCTCCTATTATTTGGGTCCTGGGTATTGAACTCAGGTCATCAGGTTTGATGGTAAGCACCCTTACCATCTCAGTGGCCCCATCTATTCTATTTACAGATGAAGATTACCGTATTCCTCAGAGTTTTGGGTAAGCGATGACCTCCTGGAGCAAAGAAACCAGTGGTGGTACAAAGGTGGGGGCAGGATTAAGAGGAAGCAGTTAGAGTGTGCTGCCTGGGGCTGGCAACAGAGCGAAGCCCTTACCACTCCAGAGCCTAAAGGACAAAGCCAGAGTTCCCAAGTAGGAATCTGAACAGAGAGGGCTGGGAGACTCATCCAGCCTCCCTGTCCCCTAGTCTCTTGAACTGGAGCCAGCAGAGGTGGGGACAGCAGCCTTGATGGAGATCATAGGGAAGAGAAATTACAAACTCAGACAGGAAACGTGCAAATCTGCCTGGCCAGTAATCGGGCCAGAAAGAGAGCAGTGGGTCGAGCTGGTTGCAAAGAGAAGACTCTTTCCTACTCCTTCTAGCTAGCGAGTGCTAACACACGAGTGACTCTTGCTTTCTTTCTTAGGGAGGAGCACTGTCCTCTGAAGTCAGACTCTCAGAATCAAACATTCCGCTTGTGCCTGGAGGGTCCTAAGTCCTGATGCAGAGAAACAGCCACCATACCCACGTTAGTGCCGAGCCTCAGACACAGGGGTCTGTGAGTGCCTCCCGATCGATGCCAACCACGTCTTTATTACTCAGGGCCCTGGGTCTGCTGTGATACCCGTGTCGGAAGCTGCCCGTGTTATACACCCTGCTTTCCATCAGCCTGCCCAGTGGGGTTTCAGCCTGGGCGTGGTAGCTCACAACTGAACCCCAGAATGTGATCAGTGGAGGCAGGGAGATGAGGAGTTCAGGGCCAGTCTCAGCTACGTAGGACGTTCAAAAGAAGCCTGAGTTAGCTACATAAGACCCTGTCCCAAAACAAAACAAAAAAAAAACCAAGTCAAAAAAATCAAACAAGATGTCATCTCAACTCCACCTTCCTCGGAACCCCGTTCCTCTCCTGTCTGGGGACATCCCTGGTCCCCCAGCAGACAGTCTGCCTCAGGCATGCTAGGAGGGCTGCTTCTGCTGGATGGTAGCTTTGTTCTTGGTGGTCTGCAGCTGACTGGCCCAAGTCATGGGTTGACCTCCCAGGGCATGGGGCAGGACAGAATCTAGAGGATTGAATACGTAAGAAGCAGTGTGGATATAGTCTTCCTATCCCATATGAATCTGATCCCGCCCACCGTCATCTGCAGACCAGCGTATTGCCGGGAGCAGGGAAGGACAAAAGCTGCCATTCATTCACCCCGTGCGTCTGTACGTGTGGACTGAACAGAGGGTTGTGGAAAATGAACCGGTAATTTCTGTGATTTGTAGTGGCGCACTCCAATAATCCCAGCACTCAGGAGGTGGAGGCAGGAGGATCAGAAGTTCAAGGCCAGCCTCAGGTAAATAACAAATCTGAGGCCAGCCTGGATGCTTGAGAACCTGTCTCCAACAAACAAAAACAGCAAAAGAAAACAAAACGGATGCGTCTTAACGGGGCTAGAGGCAATGGAAGTATCTAGGCCCCTCTCTGAGTCACACGGGGTCTTATGACATTTGAAGGGCAGCCCCTGTCTCCCAAGTGAAATGGGTTCAAAAGAGCAAAAGGGAAGGGGGAGGGGGGAATTTAAAAAATGCCCATCTCCTGAACACCATCTTTGTGCGGGTGTCTGGGGGAGGATGGCAGGGCGGGGTCATCAGTCAGCCAAGCCTGTAGGACTTGGTTCTTGTTTATTCCACTCACATTTGGGGCAGCTGCCAGGACCCGCCCCCACCGCAGTCACTGGAAGAACTGGAAGTTCAGTGTTCCTGCTAAGACTTGGGTGCGTTTTCTTTGGCTGCTCCTAGCTGGGTGTTTGCTGAGGTCTAGCCTGGGAAGGTCTAGCCAAGGTCTAGCCTGAACAGAGAGCGAGGCTGTCGCCATGCCGGCTTGCTGCAGCTGGAATGACGTCTTGCAGTATGAGACGAACAAAGTCACCCGGATCCAGAGCATGAATTATGGCACCATTAAGTGGCTCCTGCACGTGATCGTCTTTTCTTATGTGAGGTGAGTG
Source organism: Peromyscus attwateri (assembly GCA_902168425.1). NCBI lineage: Eukaryota > Metazoa > Chordata > Mammalia > Rodentia > Cricetidae > Peromyscus > Peromyscus attwateri. Next base: position 31,698 of record CABHPP010144870.1, on the reverse strand, counting down.
GGGTGTGGGCTGGGCAGATCTCTGCAGCACTGGACAGCACCAGCACCCCCAGGGTGCAGCTGCAGGTGCCCTTGCTGGATTCCACGTGGTGGTTAAATCTGAGACACACGCTCTCTTAGCTGGCTTAGAGGAAATGGGAGGAGGAAGCTGCCCTTGGCTGCAGCTGGAGCAAGCCACAAAGCAAAGGTGGCGGGGCTATGTGCCTCCCTTCAGCCTTTTCAACTGCAGCCCAGGGATACCAGGATGAGCAGGGCAGGGCATGCCTGAGGAACCTGGAGACACGGGCCAACATCCTGGCCTCCCAGAGTGGAGGTGGGGATTTCCCCTGGGGAGTCTGAGTCATCCTCGAGTTTAGGAGGTATAGGACCAGGTTTGGAAATGTTGTTTTGGAGCATCGAGGGGGCCCCTTTAAAACAGCTTATGAAGTTACAATGTGTACCTTGGACTTTCACGATTTACAGTGTCCTTGTTCATGGTTTCCAGTGTCTTCACTGAGCTGTATGGTGGTTAAAAAAAAAAAAAAAAAAAAAAAAAGAAGAAAGAAAAAAAGAAAAAAAAAAAGAAAAAAAGTTTAGAACATTTCCAGCCGAGCATGGAGGCAGAGGCAGATGGATCCCTGAGTTCAAGGCTAGCCTGGTCTACAGAGTGAGTTCCAGGACAGCCGAGGCTGAGAGAAACCCTGTCTTCAAAAAACCAAACCAAAACAACAACAACAAAAAAGCATTTTCCCAAAATGAATCTCCCCACCCTCTAGCCATCATTTTCGACCTCGCCACTGTCCCTTAGTTTCCATGGATTTATCTATTTTTCACATTTCACATAAACAGAACCATACAGCATTCGGTCCTTTGTGACTGGCTCTTCCTCTTAGCATGTTTTCAGTGTTCACTTACATTGTCACGTGTGTTAATGCTGTCCGATTCTGTGACTGGATAACAGTCCACTGTGTGTAAACTACTTCTCCATTTGTCAGGTGATGGATGTGGGATTGTTGCCATTCTTGTCATCCGGACCTAGGCCCTAATTTCTCCTGGGTTTACCTAGAAGGGGACTTGTTGGGTCACGCGGCAGCTGCATGTCACTCTCGGAGGCATTGATGGGCTGCTTTGCACGGAAGGTTTCCCTTTTCACAGCACCTGAGCGTGAGGGCTCCGGTCCTGCCTCCTCACCAACACGCGATACTGTGGCTTTCTGATCATAACTAACCTCACAGGTGTGATGTGATCTCTCCTGTGGCTTTGCCTTGTGTTTCTTAGACCATGGTAACCATGGTGCTTTTGACACAACATGCGGAGGTGCTGTAGTTTATTAAGAGTGAGAGTGGCCTCTGTGTGTGTGTACTTGTTTGTGAGGGTAAGTGTGTATGTGGAGGCCAGAGGTCAACTTCCTTGGTAGCTCTCCTCCTTATTTATTATTTTTTTTTTTTCCGACAGTGTCTTTTACAAAACCTGAAGCTTAGGTGGGGGTGCACGCCTTTAATCCCAGCACTCGGGAGGCAGAGCCAGGCGGATCTCTGCGAGTTCAAAAACAGCCTAGTCTACAGAGAGAGTTCCAGGTCAGTCAGGGCTACAGAGTGAGACCCTGTCTCAAAAACTTAAAAACAACAACAAACCAATAAATCTTTAAAAATAATAACTAGATCCTTTCATGTGGTGGAATCAAGCCTTGCATGTGTTGAATGCCCCCAAATTCAGTTACGCAGATTCCGCAGGAGAGAGCAATTTCAATAGTGTGATGACCCCGCAGTTAGGTGCCCATCATAAACGTGAGGGGTTAGCTGGTCCAGGGACCCCTCTACCAACCCTCACTCTCCCTGCTTCTCAGATGTAAACCTTCTACCCAGTGGGGCTCCTAAAATGAGTCAACCACCTTTACCTTGAGATAAACGGGGAAAATGGCAGCTTTCCTCAGAGCTGGAAGAGAATGGGCTCCAGCGGCTTCACTGGAAGCTAGGACGGCTCTTTTGGTTCTGCTTTCTGGACAATTTAAGGGTTTCATCAAAGTAACAAAGGCGGCCGCAGCTACATAATTGAATTTGAGGCCAGCCTGGGCTGTGTGAAATCCTATATCAATGGAAAAAAAAAATCTGTTACCAAAATAAATGGAAGAAAGAAAAGAAAGGAAAAAAAGAAAGGAAGAGAAAGAGAAAGAGAAAGAGAAAGGAGGAAGGTTGGCAAGCAAAAACAAAACGTTTATTATAAGGTCATTTCTTTCTTTTCTTTCTTTTTTTTTGGGGGGGGGGTGTTTTCAAGACAGGGTTTCTCTGTGTAGCTTCGGAGCCTGTCCTGGCTCTCGTTCTGTAGACCAGGCTGACCTCGAACTCACAGATAGCTGCCTGGCTCTGCCTCCTGAGTGTTGGGATTAAAGGCATGCGCCGCCACCGCTGCCGCCGCCGCCGCCGCCACCACCACCACCACCACCACCACCACCACCACCACCACCTGGCTATAAGGTCATTTCAAAAGCCAGAGATTGGGGGTGGAGAGATGATTTGGGGATTAAGAACACTGGCTGCTCTTACAGAGGACCTGGGTTCAGTTCCCAGCACACATATAATGGTTCCTAATAGCCTGTAACTCCGGTTCCAGGGGATCTGAAACATTGTGGCCTTGGCGGGGCTTCTGCACACACATGCTGCACATACACTCACACAGGCACACACACATACATAAAAATAATAAACAAGTAAGAGATCTCAGGGGAGTCTGGGGCCTGTTTGTAGTCTTGGTTTGTCTATATCGTCTCAGCCCTGAAACAGCTGTGGAGACTATGCTTCCGGCTGTTGCCAAGGCTAGCCCCTTCCTCAGTCCCAGCAGGAGTCCACAGCAACTGCTGGTTCCCCCCTGGTGCTATGGTCCTATTTGGTTTGCTGTGACCAGGGGGCTACTGTTCGAACCAAGCCAGCTGTAATGTCACCATCTTTAATTTTATTCCCCAAGCCGAAAAGCCACAGGATGCTTTGGTGCAGAGAGGTAAGAGATATTTGCTTTCTGTTGTGAATTTTCCCCCCTCTTTCCTGGAGACTGATCTCAGAAATACTTCCCTGGCCAAAGAATGATCTCACGGACAGCAGCTTCTCTTGGGCCAGCCAACCTCCACTACCAGCAAGCAGTCTTGAGCTTCAAAGGGTGTGTCTGTGCTTATGTATGGTTTTTAAAATGGAGTCCCAGATTGACTGGCTGTTCCCCAAAGGGTGCCCTCATACCTGGAAGGCTGGGCCTCTTCTGTGAAGCTACCTTGGAAGTGGAGAAGATACCGGATACCAAACCCAACCCAGGCCCCGCTGGACGGCCTCAGGGGAAATGAAATGTGCCATTCATCACCTTGACCCCGGGTGATAAGATAGAGTTCGGGTAGCTGGAGGATTAGAAAAGGCCCACTGAGGAGGAGACCCCTGTAGGAGAAGAATCCAGTCACGTGACACATGGGACCCAAAGGCCACTACATGCAAAGATTGAAGAAGCAAATAAGGACAATAAGGACAAAAGGAGGGAGGAGCCAGGAGCCAGGGCGGATAAAAGCTGGACTGTGATCCTCTGAAGAACCTATCTATCACTGGGGAGCACAGCCACCTGACTGGTGTACCTAAAGGCTCCAGTGCCACTGTGCAGAGGGAAGGGGACATGTCGCAGGACCAGAATGGGGTACAAGCGCCCCTGAGAGACTGCTGGAGTCACCCAAATGGGCTAGAGCGGGCGGTGGAGTTGGAGAGATGTGGACCAAATTGAGATGGACCTGCTGTGGGGAGAGACGGCTCAGGCGTCCCGTGGAGGAGGATGCCTTTGTCTGACCCATGCAAGACCAAAGAGAGGCATGCTGGCTGACTCACTCGTCAGGGCTGGTAGAGATACTGGGCAAGCAGCTAAAATGTTCTGACTACTTCCGCTGTGATGTCCTTTAATTCGTGTCTAGCCCCAAAATGTTAAAAAAAAAATAAATTCTGAAACATATAATATCAAAAAAAAGAAAGACAGACAGAAAGAAAGAAAGAAAGAAAGGAAGGAAGGAAGGAAGGAAGGAAGGAAGGAAGGAAGGAAGGAAGAAAGGAAGAAAGAAAGAAAGAAAGAAAAAGAAAGGAAGAAAAAGAAAGAAAGAGAAAGAAAGAAAATAAGCACAATCCCTTTCTCTTTAGCTTTATGGAAGCTGCCGGGGCAGCCAGCTCCTCTGCTCCATTGTGCCACAGCAGAGGTTTCTGGGTAGACTGGTGCTCACCCAGGGCTTCTGGTGTCCACTCCAGCCCAGCCTCCCCCGCTGCTAACAGAGCACTGGCCCATGAGTTAACTGCATCGGGCTGGTGTTACAGTGTCTCAGAGGGGAGGCCCCGGGGAACTGCAGAAACCAGCAGGGCCCAGACTCTGGACAGAATTGAGCTTTATCTTGATGGTGCTGGAAAACATGAGGAGGAGGCCTCCTCTGTTCTCTATCTGCTGTGTTTTCATAATGCCCCCTTTTTTTCCTGCGTGGGTGTCAGGCTGCCCTCTGCCTCTTGGACAGGGACACGTGGGCATTTGGAACTTGCCCAAGTAACCGAAGGTAATCTCCCATCTCAAAGTCCTCATTCATGTGTCTAGACTCTTCCCCGGTAAGGTACCATTGCTAGAGATTAGGATCGGCAAATCCTTGGCAACATGCAACAGCAAGGATTACTAATAGGATCCAGCTCTTTTTTTTTTTTTTTTTGGTTTTTTGAGACAGGGTTTCTCTGTGTAGCTTTGTGCCTTTCCTGGAACTCGCTTGGGAGACCAGGCTGGCCTCGAACTCACAGAGATCCGCCTGCCTCTGCCTCCCGAGTGCTGGGATTAAAGGCGTGCGCCACCACCGCCCGGCCAGGATCCAGCTCTTTTACGGGGGCAGCGGCAGCTGAGGCCCTGGTGCCTGGTTCCCACTGAGGAGGACTGTTGGTTTGGAACTGTCCAACAACTTTACAAATCTCTTGGGTGACCAAAGTCACAGAGATGGTCAGGGGCAGAGCTGAGACTGAACCTTGAACATCTTATCCAGACTTCATGCTCAGATTGGAGAGTGGAAGAGACCAGGCCTGGCAGGAGGTCACACAGTATTAAATCATGCAGCTGTGAAGTGATGGTGATCTGAACTGAGGAGGCGACAGAGGACAGGTGAAGTTGAGCAACATCAGCCATATCAAAGACAGGGTTTCAAGTAACTCCGTATGCAGCTGATCTCCTGCCGCTACCACCCAAGTGGCATGCTTGCCCAGCTCAAACGATAGGATTTGCAGCTGAAAGGATCTGTGAGGAGGAGGATGGATGAGGAGTCCCCTGGGACTCCTCTCTGAGACACTGTAACACCAGCCCGATGCGGTTGATTCACGGTCCAGTGCTGTGTTAACAGCCAGGGAGGCGGGGCTGGAGTGGACACCAGAAGCCTTGGGTATACACCAGTCTACCCAGAAGCCTCTGTGTGACACAATGGAGCAGAGGAGCCGGCTGCCCTGGTGGCTTCCATAAATGAACAATGTTTGACCCTTACGGAGAAAATGGTCAAGAATGTGTCGCATTTCTGACTTGGGCAGCTGATGAGAAGTCAGTGGAATACCTTCCTGGAGTTAGTGTGTTCAGGAGGAAAAGCCATTGGGGTCAAAGGCTAAGTTCTGAGCTTAAAGCTTTGAGTTTGAATGGTATATGAGGCTCATAGCTGTGCATTTTGATTGTGTAGATATTTGCTTTCAGAGCTTTAAGATAGATTATATATCACCAGCCCTATAGATGGTAATCGGAGCCATGGACATCTTCAACTGACCAGCAAGAAAACGAAAGCAAGAAGCTTGGCCCTGTGTGGTGTTAACATCCAAGGGGCAGGGAGATGCAGAAGTTCCCAAGGGATTCAGAGATAAAGAGGCCAGAGAGAGCCAAGGAGGTCAGGAGAATGTAGGCTCCTCGAGGCTGAGGGAAGAAGGAGAAGGAAGTGGTCCATGGCCACCAGAGCCCATCATGGCATCTGTAGCATGTCTGCCGGACCGGGAAGGGAGTGAGCTGGCAAAGGAGGCATCGGAGAAGCGGTGGGGGTGGGAGCCAGACTGGAGTGGGCAGAGGAGTGAATGGAGATGCGGAAATGGATGTGGTGACTCACTCTTTCAAAAGCCTGGGCTGCACAGGAGGAGCCAGGCCCTGCACGTGGTAGAAATGTGGGGAGGAGGGAGGCTGTATTTTTAAGATGAGAAATCACATTTAAGTGCAGATGGGAAAGAGATGGAGGAAGAGAGGGAAAGGGATGGCATAAATGACAAGCCACCACGGTCACTGTCATCTGCACTGGCGCCAGCTAGCAACCCCAGGGAAAGCTTGCCGGGCACCCTTCTTTCTGTAATCACGGTACAGCTCCATTCTGCGCCCTTCTCCTTCAGAGGGCTTCTCACTACTGCCACATCTATCGTCATCGCCATACCGATGCCCAGGGCACCACCCAGACCCTTCACCATCTCGGCCACGCCCGTGCGACCATGCCCTTGTCTGTCAAGACCTTTGTGAAAGGCCGGGTGCATGCTTTTGCTTTGCATGAGACAACACCGCCTTCTGTAGTTTGACCCAAGGAATTGAGACATAAATGTGCGTGCCCTTTGACCTGGCGGTTCACCTCAGGAGGAGTAAGTGTCTTTGCTCAGAGAAGAGGCCCTGACAAAATGCTCCTGGCAACATGAATGAGGGTGTAGAGGCCGCAAAGGCGGGAGCAAGGTCCTGGGGCTGGCTGTGGAGTAAATCAATGTGAAGGCAGGTCTCTCTCCGAGCTTGTCTTTCACTTAGAGTTACCTTTGCTCAGAACTCAGGGTTCCTTCTAAGAGGCAGGCAGACTTTGCTGAGAGGCACTTCCTGCCAGGGGAGCTAGGAGAGAGAACCTTCTCATCATGCTGTCTGTGGACCAGCTCTGCAGTTACACATCTGTGAAAGTCCTTCATATCCAAAGCGTATGGGTCGGGACTCTGAAGAAAATCTTTCTAGTGGCCATCTGCATCTACATTTGGTGAGTCAGGCGAGAGCCAGTGCCAGGGCTTCCTGACCAAACCTCCCTCTTCACCTCCCCTCTCTCCTGTCTACCTTCTCTTTGGCCAGACCGGTCTGCAAGGGTCTGTGGGTGACTCTAGCTTCTCCTATTTCAGGTCTCTTGTGCCGGCCAGGTTCTCCAGCTCTTCCCTCCCCACCTCTCCATCTTACCGATTCTACCAGGCACATCTAGATACCTGGCTCCTTAACACTGTGCTTGCTCCAGGACCTGGTGACTTTGCGTGCGCCTGGATGCATTGAACATCAGTTTCTTAGAGCTAATAGTCACCAGGATTAGAGATTAGAGAATTGTGACCTCATTCAAGGACTGAGCCCATGGCCCAGAGAGGAAGCTTGGTTTCTCTTGAATCATCACACAAGGTCAAGAGTTCGTGACTGGATTGATCATTAGACTGTTCTTTCTAACGGGCAAGATACTGCAAACTCTCTTTTCTCCTTTGATGCATCTCTAGGATGTGTTAATAGAATTTTCATGCTCGCTGGCTGGTGGTGGCGGCGCACGCCTTTAATCCCAGCACGTGTTCAGGCAAGAGGCAGAGGCAGGCAGATAGATCTCTGTGAGTTCAAGACCAGCCTGGTCTACAGAATGAGTTCCAGGACAGCTAGGGCTACACAGAGAAACCCCCTCTCAAAAAACCAAAAAAAAAAAAAAAAAAAAAAAAGAATTTCATGTTCATTATGATACAAAGGTCCATTATGTTTGCAAAGGCTTTATGATTTTGACAGGGCTGGATTCTATTAAAGATGATTATGTGTTGCACATTCTAGAATGGAAATGATGCATCAGACTGAGCTTCCCAAATGGTAGAGCATGTGTTGTTCTGGGGGGATGTTGCAAGGGATAACTTGAAAGAACATTGCAAGTATTTTGTGTGTGTTTTGAGACTGAAGTGAGATGGAACGCTCATAACTCTATTTGTCTACAAGGTTCTATTAAGCTCTGTATCATACATGTTGGGTGGGTCCTGAATCTGGATTTCTAGCACCAACACCTTAAAACAAACTGTTCACATTTTGTGTTCAGACGCCACAGTGTGCATGCTCATGTGCTGTGATGTGCATGCTCATGTGCCGTGGTGTGCATGTGGAGGTCAGAGAACAACTTTTGGAAGTCAGTTCTCTCCGTCCAGCATCGTGTGGTTCTGGGAATCGAACCCTGGTCGTCAGTCTTGTTGGCAAGTGCCTTAACTCACTGAGCCATCTCACTGGACCAGTTTCTTTCTTCTTTCATCGCTGTTGGAGAAACACTAAAATGTGCCATGAATAATGTAATACCTACATGCTACTGTGCAACTTAAGAAACCTAAGCACACTAATCCAACTTTGCTCCCTGGAAACTCATCCTTCATCCCGTTCTCTTTCCCCTGGTAGACATCATCGTGAATTTGATGTTTGTTCCTTTGTTTTGGTATTTCTATAGACATATGTCTATATCTATAAAAACGTGTGAATTTTTTTCTTAGGTAAGTTTTCTCTATGTAGCTCTGGCTGTCCTGGAACTCACTCTGTAGACCAGGCTGGCCTCGAACTCACAGAGATCCGCCTGTCTCTGCCTCCCAAGGGCTGGGATTAAAGGCGTGTGCCACTACCACCTGGCTATTTTTGCCATCTTAAAAGGAAATAATATACTCATTAACTATCATTCCCCATTTCTTCTCTCCTGCCACTATCCATCTTCTGCGCCTATAGATTTATCTATTTTGCATATTTCTTATAAATGAAATGACTGCTGGGTGTGGTGGCGCATGCCTTTAATCCCAGCATTCGAGAGGCAGAGGCGGGAGGATCTCTGTGAATTCAAAGGTCATCCTGGACTACACCAGGACAACCAGGACTACATAGAGAGACCCTGTTTCAAAACGACAGAACAAAAAAATCTAACGAGCTGAAATAAGAGCAAGCAGATCTGAGGTGTTCCTGAACCCTGGGACAGAGCCAGTCCACCCACCAGGAACCGGACTGAGCTGAAATTCTGTCTATAGTGGGTAATACTAAGGGGTGGGAGGGGTGCAGCTGCTGGTCTCAGTTTGCAGAGACAGAGCGTCACAAGGAAGCAGGTCGCTGGGCAGAAGCAGCTCCCGTGACCACAGAGTCTGCAGCTCCCCCCCCCACACACCGCCCTGGGTTGTGAGAAAACCACTGACACTTTTTCATCTGTCCTCAGCTTTGCTTTGGTGAGTGACAAGCTGTATCAGCGGAAAGAGTCTGTTATCAGCTCGGTGCACACCAAGGTCAAAGGGATCGCGGAGGTGACAGAGAATGTCATGGAGGGTGGGGTGCTGAAGTCACTGCACAGTGTCTTTGACACTGCAGACTACACCTTCCCTTTGCAGGTGAGCACCAGGCAGCTTGCGCCAGGACTCATCCCCGGTCACTGCCTCTCTCTTCCTTTCCTTACGGATCTAGAGCCTCATTTAAAAAAAAAAAAAAAAAGAGTTGGCTTGGGAGTAGGGATCTAGCTCAACTGGTGGAATGCTTGGCTAGCATGCATGAAACCCTGGGTTCAATCCCTGGCACCACATAAAACCAGTGGGAGTATAAGCCTGTAGCCCCAGGAGGTCAAGGATGGAGAATTGGGAGTTCAAGGTCACCCTCAGCGGCACAGTGAGTTTGAGGCCAATCTGGAATACGTAAGACCTTGTCTCAATAGAAAAGAAAAACGTTGACTCTATTTAAAGCCTGTGAAAATCCCAACTGAGAAAACCTAAAAATTGCAAAACTGGGTCATAGCCAGCAGCTCAAAGAAGATGCGTCTTTGCTTTATCGAGTCCTACAGGGAGGGCTGCTGGAAATAGCGCATCCTGGCGCATTCCAAATGGGATCTGATTCACTCGCGGCGCGCCCATGCGCATGCGAGCGAGTGGCTTTAGAAGCAGGGCCACCGCAGGGCCGGCTCAGCCAGGATTCAGAAGGGCAGAGAGCTTGTCATCTGCATCTGCTTGTGTGATGTGATGACCTTCTATCACTGAAAAGGCCTCCGGGAGAAGGTTCTTGAGTCTTTCTAAAGAAAGGATGTGGTGAGGGAGAGAGAAAAGGTGTAGGTCGCAGAGAAGTGTGCGGCCGGCTGGCTGAGGCTGCAGCGCAGGAGAAATGAAAGCGATTCACCAAAAAAGGAGAAATAAAAGCGAGGCCAGGGAGTTAGGAACAGATGGGGGTGAGAGGAACAAAAGAACCCATGTGCAACCCTGGGGAGAGCCAGAGCACTCGGCAAAACCATCAGGCCCAGGCTGCTATTAGTTTCTAGCTACAAACCATAAAAGCCACTGATTGCCCAGGTAGTGGGAAGCCCCACAGCCTTCCATTAAGCCCGGAGAAATCTGAACAGCTCGCCCAGGGTGCGGCCCACACCCCACCTCCGCTTCCCCAGCTCTCCAGAGTCTCAATTTAATGGGATTTTACTGTGTCAGGAAAATAACACCGCTGCTTTTTGAGGCTGGCTCGGAAAATGACTGCTCCCCACATTTGAAAGCTCCCCTGCTCCCCCTTTGCCCGGTGAGACAATTCCTGCACCTTTGATGTTAAGCCCTCGGCAAAGTCCATGCTGCCCACGGCTGATTTCTAGAGTCTTCTCAGAGTACAAAGGCTCGCCCCCGGCACTTAGCGAAAACATACGCTGCTTAAGGAGTTCTGCTCCCCAAGGTCTGGCCTGTACCCCTCCATTTCTCTCTGCAGGGGAACTCGTTCTTCGTAATGACCAATTTTCTCAAGTCAGAAGGCCAAGAACAGAAGCTGTGTCCTGAGGTGAGTAGGGGACCCTCTCAGGGAGGCCAAGAGGGAGATGCATTCTGGGAAAGATACCTTTGTCTGCTTTCCTTAGTCTAGGGGCCTATGTGAACACCTGCTCTTACCTTCACAGGCTCTCTGTGCAGCTCACAACAACAGGATTCCAGGCATGTGTGTTATTTCACATTTCACCAGAACCTCACAAATTCAGGAGGGTAACTCCTAGGCCCTATTTTACACAAGAAAACACTTACGACATTTCATGGTACACTACAAGCCCTCAGAAAATGTGGAACAAAAATAATCACCCAGAGCAGATGAAACCCAAGGCCTCCCTCCACGGCGTTACTGCCAGCCTGGAGGGTACCACATGACTCTGGGGAGGGGAGTTTAGCCGACCAGCCGGTCATTCCACCTGGACATGCGCCTCCTCTCTTTGCTTGTCAATATTCACACTGTCTCTGGTCATCTCAATAAACGCGGCCAAGCCCTAATGTACACCTGAATATGTATGCTTCTTCCAGCTCTTCAAACTCCTGTGCACCTGAAGGGGTTCACACAGCTTGGTTTAGTCTCAGTTCCGTGGTGGGCTGGGCTCAGCTGGGTGACTGGCTTTCTGTTGGTTTGGCTCGTCTCTCACAGAGCTGTGGTTGCAAAGCCGCTGCCCTTAAGCATCATTTGGCAGCTCAAAGTGCTGAGCACCTCTTCACTTCCGGGGACTCTCTAGGGTTTTTCTCTTCCCCGGGGTCTTTCCACATGCTTCCTCCAGAAGAGTAGCCAACTTTCCAAATTGCTGCTCAGGGACCCCAGAGCCAAGAAGGGCAGAGGAAGGTCTAAGCCTGGAGCTGGCAGTGTTAGTTCTGTGAGTTCTGTGATCACACACAGGCCCAGCTCCAAAGGGAGGGAAATACTTCATCTATCGGTCAGGAGAGTGACCGGGACCCTCTCCAACCCATGCAACAAACACAAAACTAATGTTGTTAGAGTTTCTTTTACAGACAAAAATAGAATTGGTTTATCTTCTTTCTCAGGAGTTCCTTATAGTTGATAATGAAAATCACAACTGCCTAAAAGCCATAGTATATAATCATTCATTCATTCACTCATTCACTCATTCATTCATTCATTCATTCATTCATTCATTCATTCATTCCCACTATGATGAACAAGATCTGTTATGAGTCAGGCAGGTAGTTAGGCTATAGAGATATGACCAAGGCTTTGCAGGTGAAAGACTCATAGTTGAATTTAGGGGTTACCAAGAGGAGACCCCAGGGACCTGGTGGGCCACAGAAAGAAAGCAATCCAGGCAGTAAAGAGAAAATGAGTCTGAAAACTAGGAACTATTCATTGAGCAAGGACTACATGCTAAGCCCTCTTTCCAAAATACTTCCATCTCCAGAGCATCCATACACGTCAAAGCACTTCACCCTCCTCTAACGGATGAGTCAAACACAGCCCAGAGGAAGTGAAATGACGTGGCCAAGGTAACACAACCCACAGAGGAGCTGCTCTCACAGAACACAGGAGTACCTGGACTCAAGACCCAGATCCTTGCCCTGATCTTATAAAAAGACACAAATTTGTTTTGTGGTAGAGCGCCACAAATGAGCTGGTCGGTAGTGGCGCACGCCTTCAATCCCAGCACTCGGGAGGCAGAGGCAGGTGGATCTCTGAGAGTTCGAGGCCAGCCTGGTCTACAGAGTGAGTTCCAGGCCAGCCAGGGCTACACAAAGAAACCCTGTCTCAAAAACAGAAACAAAAACAAACAAACAAACAAACAAACAAAACCAAATGCCCAGATGACCATGAGCAGAGGCTATTGCACACCTGTGTTTGTTCTGTCTTTCCTGAGACTGGCCATTGGACCTGCTGCATGAAGTCAAACATACACCAAGCCCTCTCTTTTCTCTTCCCTTATTCCATCCTTCAGCCCCCAGACACAGCCGACCCATCTTCTCTGGCCAGGAGGATGCTGGCAATGTCCTTCCTTCCCACATGGTCTGCTGTACCTTGGTACCTGTCAGCTTCTCGGTCCTGTGGCGGCAGGGCCTCTACAACCTCAACCTCGCCACCTGCTCTCTACCCCAAAGGCCATCCCTGAAGGTGCCTCCTGGCTGCCCTGACATCTGCTGTTTACATTTTTATTTTTGAGATATAATTCATACACTTTAAAAACCTATGACTTCCAAGTATACAATTTGGTGATTTTTTTTTTCAACATCATGTAAACCATCACCATAATTACCTAATTCCAGAAAATTTTCCACACCCCCTCCCCAGGAAACTTTGACTCCTCAAACAAATTGTCCCCATTAGTGACCAATCTCTTCCCCGTCTCCGTAGTCATTGGCAGCCCATCTGCTCTCCCTCTGTGGATTTGGCTATCCAGGACATTTCCTGTACACAGACCCATACAGGACGTGGCCTCCTGTGTCTGGCCCCTTTCACGCGGCATCCTGGTTTGAAGTCAGTCCATGATGTAGCATGTGCCAGGACCTGGCTGAACAAGATTCCACATGTGAGGCTGGAAAATGGGCCAGCCATGAAAGTACTTGCCATTCATGCATGAGGATCTGAGTTTGATTCTCGGCATCCACAGAAAAAGCGGGATATAGCAGTATTCACTTGTGATCCTAGTGCTAGGTGGGCAGATAGGTGGATCCCTGGGGCTTGATAGAAGGCTAGCCAGCCCAGCCAAATCGGTGAGCTACAGTCTGAGTGGGAGACCTTGTCTTAAAAAATAAGGTGGAGAGTGACAGAAAGACACCTGACATTGACCTCTGGCTTACACACGCACGCACGCACGCACGCACGCACACTCGTTCCACTTATGAATGAACCACCTTTAATTTGTCCAGTCTCACCCAGATGGATTTGGTCCGTTTTCACTTTCCGACCACTGGGCGCAGTGCTGTAGTGAACAGTGGCGAGCAGGGGTTTGTGGGGTCTTGGGGACGCAATGCTCACTCTCTGTTCTCCTGCCCTCCTTCCCATAGTATCCCCGCCGAGGTACGCAGTGTGCTTCCGACAAGGACTGTACCAAGGGGTGGATGGACCCGCAAAGCAAAGGTACTTTTCTCTGCCTTTCCCTGAACTGCTGAGGCGGGGTGGTCTGGCGTCTCTGTGACATTCCTGATGTCCAGTTTCGAGTCCTCAGCCTCCGGCTTTCAGTTGCCTTTCCTTCCACCAAATCACAGGTCAGGCTGTCTGTCCCCTGATTTGTCCCCAACAGACCAGCTGAAGCCTGTAAGTGTGACTTGAATGCCCCAGGGAGAGATGTAGGCTCAGGGTCTAATTGTTGGAGAACTTCCCCAAGGGTGGAGGAACTTGAACCTCCAAACCTGGGAGTTTAGCTTTTTAATTTTACTTTTCCTTCCTTCCCTCCATCCCGCCTTCTTTTTTTCTTTTCTTTTCTTTCCATGGCTTCTTGCAGGCTGGGTAAGCACTCTACCACTGAGCTACAGTCCCAACCTTGCAAAAAGACATTGCCTCGTGTCTTAACTTTAAAAGGCATAAGACTCTGGTGTGGTAGTACAGGTCTTTAATCCCACCATTCCTGGGGCAGAGGTAGAGGCAGGTGGATCTCTGTGCATTCAAGGCCAGCCTTGTCTACATAGCAAGTTCCAGGCCAGCCAGAGCTTAAATAGAGAGACCCTGTCTCAAAACAAGGAAGTAAGAGCCACCAGTGGTTACAATGTACACACTCATGCTCACAGAAAAGCACCTGAGTGCTGCGGTCCATTCCATAACATGTGTACGTGAGTTGCCATGGAGATCATTGTAATGTAGCTGGCCTTTTCTCAGTTCTCTCCCTTCCTGACACTTCAGAAAGATGCTCCCCAAGTTCATCATGTGGCTTTACACATCCCCAGACGAGCTGTGTACCCCTGGAGGCACTCAGATGCCACATGAGAAGCCATACTTCAGTCCATGTATAGGATACATTGTATACTGAACTCTCTCGCAGGCATCTCTCCCTGCAAAAATTAACAAACAAGGGCTGGGGATTTAGCTAAGTGGTAGAGTGCTTGCCTAGCAAGTGCAAGGCCCTGGGTTCGGTCCTCAGCTCTGAAAAAAAAAATTAACAAACAAAACTCCAGCATCTCCCTGAGCTATCTCTGGGCCTTTCTAAAGATGTCTTATCAAGTGTTCTGTTTGGCTTGGAGTGCATATGTGAGGAGGGTGGGGTTCATGGAAGAGGGAGCTGCTTGAGTTTAAGAGCGTAACATCGGGGCTGGAGAGATGGCTCAGAGGTTAAGAGCACTGGCTGTTCTTCCAGAGGTCCTGAGTTCAATTCCCAAGCAACCACATGGAGGTTCACAACCATTTACAATGAGATCTGGTGCCCTCTTCTGGCATGCAGGCATACATGCAGGCAGAACATAATAATATATAACATATACATAATAAATAAATAAACTTAAAAAAAAAAAGAGTGAGCCAGGCGGTGGTGGTGCACGCCTTTAATCTCAGCACTCGTGAGGCAGAGGCAGGCGGATCTCTGTGAGTTCGAGGCCAGACTAGGATATAGAGTGAGTTCCAAGAAAGGCGCAAAGCTACACAGAGAAACCCTGTCTTGAAAAACAAAACAAAGCAACAACAACAAAAAAAAACAAAACAAAAAAAACAAAAACAAGAGTGTAGCATCATGTCTGTGTGGGCCAAGTACATGGTGCCCCTTAGAGATATTCCTCTTCCGGTACATTCACCTCTGTAAAACTTGTAGGAATCCAGACTGGCAAGTGTATACCCTATGATGATAAGAACAAGAAGGAGAAGACCTGTGAAGTCTTTGCCTGGTGTCCCACTGAGGAGGGGAAAGAAGCCCCCCGGTGAGTCGCATGGTGGGGGGGGGCCACAAACAATGGCCTTGGCAGCACCAGGTGAGGCCTTTCCCTGGCTCCTGGGCTTCTCTGATCAGCATAGCCCTGGCTGCAAAGTGCTGGTTTGGAGACCTCTACGCCATCTCTAGGAAGGCCCTGCCAGCTCTTAACATGTTACAGAAGTCCTGAACCAGCTGGCATGTAGCTGTGACCTGGACCGCCCTCAGGTGGCCCTGCCAATCATGGCTGCTCTGGAAGAGCAGGGTTGGCTTTGACACATCTGTGCTCATTAAATGACAAAGAATATGAAGTAGGAGGTGGTTCAGTGAGTGAAGGGCCTGCCCAGCCAGCCTGGGGACCTGGGTTTGCATCCCAAGTCCTGACAGAAATAGCCAGGTGTGGCAGCAGATGGCTGCAGAGTCAGGCAGGGGCTGCTGGCCAGCCAGTCCGGCTCAGCAAATGGGTGAGCTCTAGGTTCAGTGAGAGACACTGCTTCAAAATGTAAGGTGGAAGCCGGGTGGTGGTGGCGCACGCCTTTAATCCCAGCACTCGGGAGGCAGAGGCAGGCGGATTTTTGTGAGTTCGAGGCCAGCCTGGGCTACAGAGTGAGTTCCAGGAAAGGCGCAAAGCTACACAGAGAAACCCTGTCTCGAAAAAACAAAACAAAAACAAAACAAACAAACAAAATGTAAGGTGGAGAGTGATGGAGGAAGAAATCTGGTACCAACTGCTAGCCTCCACAAATGAGCGTTCTGAGGCCTGCGCACCTGTATACACATGCATCACACACACACACACACACACACACACACACACACACACACACACAGAGAGAGAGAGACAGAGAGAGACAGAGACAGAGAGACAGAGACAGAGAGAGAGAAGGGAGGCAAGGAGGAAATCTCCAGGTCAGTTCCAGCTGGATTCCTCCATGTCCAAAGTGTGTTATGACTTCAGTAATACAGTCTGATCAACTACGTGTGATGAGCAACCAGGACCGATGGCAACAGGACCCCTGCCCCCTCCACCCCCAGCGGTTTCTCATAGGGAAGTATCCCACATCTGGCACTGAGATCTTCATTTAATAACTCATGTCTTCTTCCTTTTTTTTTTTTTTTGAGACAGGGTTTCTCTGTGTAGTTTTGGAGCCTGTCCTGGATCTGGCTCTGTAGACCAGGCTGGCCTCGAACTCACAGAGATTCGCCTGCCTCTGCCTCCCGAGAGCTGGGATTAAAGGCACTGTGCCACCACCACTCGGCATTTTAATCTTCAGTCAGCCTCCATCTTTCATAGATTATCAACCGCTGATAATCTTGTTCATCACCGTACCCCGGTGCCCCAGCTCCACGTCCCGTATCATAATTATTTGCTAATGAGTGGCTGTCTGGCTGGTGGGTAGGTGTCCTTCCTGTGGCCTGGAATTTTGATTCCTCTAACTCAGTATAGAACTAAATGCTACCCAGAGCCTCTGATGGAAGAATGAATGAATGAATGAATGAATGAATGAATGATACAGACAATTCTGTCTGTGGTCCTGTGATAAAGGCTGGGCATACCAAAATAAAATTATCATTCAGCCTTGCAGGGACTTCAAGCCTATCCAGGAAGCCTTGGTGCTCAAGAGCTGCCTGGCACTGGCTCAAAGCCAATTATGCTTAGCTTGTCTCAGTTTCAGGTTTACTGGTGGATGAGGGCTTGACTCCAGCCACGGTGGGAACACTTAGGGCATGGTAATCAGTAAGTGCTACATGTGAGGCCCTTTCCTGTCTGTCCCTTGGAGAGCTAGTTGTCAGATGTTAACACATCCCTGCACAACAGCCAAACATGCAATTGTATCAGTGTTGGACATGACACCGTAACTGCCATGGGGGTCTTGAGAAGGTAGAAGGCCTCTGGGAGGAGCTACAGGCCTTATGGAGAACTTTGGGAAGTGGCTGTATTCATTTCTCTTCACTCAAAGCCATAACCCTCTGGTCCCATGAACTCTTTGTCCCCGAGGTCACCTCAGTCCCTGAGGTCACCGATCCTGGTTTTTCTCTTCCAGGCCTGCACTCCTGAGGAGCGCTGAAAACTTCACTGTACTCATCAAGAACAACATTGACTTCCCCGGCCACAACTATACTACGTAAGCATCTCAAATGCCGGGCTGTATGGATCAGTTTGTATGTATCAGTTATCACGGCTGTGGAACAAATGATCCCAAACCTAGGGAGCCTAAAAATTAACAAGAGCTTTTTTTCTCTCTCTCATCTGTGGATCGGGAATCCGGAAATGTCTTTTGCTGGGTGGTTCTGGCTCATGCTCTTTCAGAGCTGTCTGTCAGAGCTTCTGTTAGTTCTAGGTTTGATCAGAGCTGAGTCCTTTTCCAGCCTTACCCATGCACCTGAGGCAGCAGGGCTAAGTTCCTCACCATGCTCATCTCACCCAGGGACTGTTCGAGTCTCCTTAGGATGTGGTAGCTGCTTCACCAGAGCAAGCAGTCTGCACAGCAGATGAGCAAGGGTAACTGAGATGGAAGCCCCAATTTCTGGGAGTGATACCCAACCAGTTCTGCAATGTGCTGTTGGTCACAAAGATTGTTCCCAGCACAGTGTAAGAGGGCATGCTACAAGGGTCCCCAGGGGACAAGGGAGCTGCTACACAGCTCACACCAATGAGCGATGGATCTGTTTGTAGTAGATCAATGTCAAGTTTAACAATGTCCCATTGGTGGTGGGAGCATTTACACCACGGTAATCAGCAAGCGCTACTTGGCAGGCACCGGTTTTCCCTTTAGAGAGATGGTTGGTAAAACATCTGTTCGTTTGCATTTCTTCACAGGAGAAACATCTTGCCAGACACGGGCATCCTTTGCACCTTTCATAAGATTCAGAACCCTCAGTGTCCCATTTTCCGACTCGGGGACATCTTCCAGGAAGCAGGAGAGAACTTTTCAGAGGTGGCAGTTCAGGTTGGTGGGGTTTTTGCACAGCGGTTGTGCGTGTGTCGGGAGGTAGAGGTTGTCAAATGTCAAATGGCAGTGTCTGATGGTAGAGGCTGACATCCTGGCTCACATTTATTTGTATTTGGTAAACCATACCCAGTGCCAAGGGCCTCGCCTGCATTCCTTCAGGGACTCCCACCATCCTGAGTGAGCTACTTGGTGTATTTTTCTGGTGGTTGCAGTAACAAATCACCACTGATATACAGCTTAAAATAACATGTTTTCTTCTGTGCCTGGAGTAGAAGACCAGAATCTGAGCTGAGCTCAGGTGTCAACAGCAGCGCACTCCCTCTGGAGGCTCCAGGGGAGAATGCATGTTTGCTTTACCTTCCCAGCTGTGCTCCTTATGTTTATTTATTGGTTGGTAGTCCCTTCCTCCATCTTTTTTTTCTTTTTTCTCTCTCTCTCTCTCTCTCTCTCTCTCTCTCTCTCTCTCTCTCTCTCTTTTTGTTTTTTGTTTTTGTTTTTTTTTTGTTTTTTGAGACCAGGTTTCCCTGTGTAGCCCTGGCTGTCCTGGAACTCTCTCTGTAGACCAGGCTGGCCTCGAACTCACAGAGATCCGCCTGCCTCTGCCTCCCAAGAGCTGGGATTAAAGGTGTGCGCCACCACTGCCCAGCGCACTAAAACCTTTTAATGAGCATTTTCCCCACAGAGAGAAAACCTTCCCCGCAATAATATTACTAAGCAGAACAGTGATATTACTGGTGCATAACCCACACCCAACGGACTTAAGTGACTTTTCTTGTTGACTGTCCCCCAAGGGAGGAATCATGGGCATTGAGATCTACTGGGACTGCAACTTGGACAGCTGGTCCCATCACTGTTATCCCAAATACAGCTTCCGCCGCCTGGATGACAAGTATACCAATGAGTCCTTGGTCCCTGGCTACAACTTCAGGTACCAGTATAGAATGTGCCGATGGGCAGAGTCAGCAAACAGAAAAGACAAGGTTGCGACTTCATGGTTGCTACTGTATTCTAATAAGGGCACATAGACAAAAATGTAAGCAAATAAAACATGACAGCTCATCAACATTACTAGTCATTAGGGAAATGCAAATTAAAACCACACTAAGATAAAATAGTATCTTACCCACGGAAATGGCTCGGTGGGTAAGGTGATTGCTGCTAAGCACAGAGACCTGAGTTGGATCCTCAGAACACATAGTGGAAGGGATAGAACTGGCTCTCACAAGTTGTCCTCTGACCTCCACATGTAGGCCATGAGTGTGCATGTACACACACACACACACACACACACACACACACTAATTTCTTTTTTAAAAAGTAGGCAAGACTCGTCTTTGGTGAGAGAAGACAGAACAGTGGGTTGTGGGCTGGGAAAAGGTTTTCTAAGAAAATGCAGTGCTCTGAGTTGAAGGAATTTTGATGCAAACACAAGGTATTCATTTGTCAAAACCCATGACTAGGCATGGTGGTGTATTTCTTTAATCCCAGCACGCCAGAAGCACAGGCTGGTGGGTCTCTGTGAGTTTGAGGACAGCCTGGTCTACACAGCAAGTCCCATGCTAACCAGAGCTACTTAGAGAAACCTTGCCTCAAAACAAACAAATAAACAAACAAAAGATAAATACTGAACAGAGACTTATGCATTGTAAGTCATGCAAATGATATCTCTATAGAACCAACAGACAGATCTAACTAGGGCATTTCTAATGACGGGAAAGTTCTCTGAAGAAAATCATGCAAGATAATGTGATGGGAAGATGTGGCCAGGGAAGCCTCTCCAAGCAGGAGGTGGGGGCCCTGCAGGTATGGCTCCCTCTTCTAGTTAAGAGGGAGGACTGGAGCCTGGGCTCTGAGAGGAAACTCGGGAAACAAAGTCACATCTGTGAATCCCTTTCACATCCCATCTAGACTAGCAATTCTCAAAATGCAGCACTCAGCAGCAGCATCACACAGTGACTCAAAAATGTGCATTCCTGGGCCCAGCCTAGACCTCCTGGTTCAGACTGTACAGAGGTGGGCCTGTGATCTACATTTTCACAAGTCTCCATGGGGCTCTGCTGTTCACTCGAATTTGAACCCTGCTTGATGCAGACGCCTGTCCTCAGAGCTCCATCCCGGAACCTGGGTCAGGGGCCTCACCTGGGTGCCTGCTATGGTGCAGAGCATCACAGTACCTCCCCACCCCCGACTTAGCAAACACCTGCACTGGACCAGCCCTGGAGACTCCATTTATTTCTTTGCACCTGTAGAATGTTTTAAACCTTGTGATATTCTACACAGAGACTCGGGCTTCCTCTTTTTCCTGAAAAGCTAACGTGCTTGACGGAGAGTTTATAAACTTTAAGTAACACTGGGCCCAGATGCCCTAGGACAGCACTGGCTGGAGTTGGGTGTGGGCCCTGGAGAAAGAGCACATAGCTTTTGCGTTGACACTGTCCTTACCACTTCTTCATGTCCTTTTTTTGTTTTGCTTTGTTTTTTACATTTTATTTTATGTGGGAGCCCACAAAGGTTTCCTCATGAAATCTGAGCTTGCTTCACACAGCAGGGCTGCATTAGGGGATGGCTGGACCACGGCATGGTCACCAGGTGTCTGAGATGGTCTGCACTTGGCTGTGCAAGGGGAGGTCTTTTGCTCTACCCCTTGGCATTCCTATAAAAGCCCTTTAGTAGAGCCAGAAGGGGCTGGTGGGTTTTAACCCAGGCCCTCCCGAGGCTATCCTGTGTTTTCTGTCTATCTCTCTACATATATCTTTCTATCTCCAATTTCCTCTTTTCTCCCTGCTCAAAAGTAGGGGAATAAGAGGGAGCTGGTCTCCCTCAATTTTATTTCATTTTTTTTTTCACTTTACATACCAACCACAGTCCCCTCACCCCCACCCCATCCACTCCCATTGACCTAGCTCTTTATGTCCTTCTCTGTGACCTGCATCCTTTATGCCTGGCCCCTGTGGAGATCTGAGTTGGGGACCCTTGACTCAGCATCAAACAGACTGAGGCCTTTTGCCTCTTCTGGGTCAGTGGAGTTTTGTCCCTGGCTCAGGAAGAGGGTCTTAGTTCAGGTAACTTTTTGATCACCCTTACTGAATAGGGGGATGTGCTGAAGAGGCTGTGGTCATTAGCAAGGAAGAGAGGACATGAAGAATGGTCCCCTGACTGTCCTGGGCATTTTTATTTAGCAGTCAGCCAAAGCATGCAGGGTAATGTACCCCGCAGACACTGGCCAACGTCCTCCTGTTCTCTGAGCTGAACCTAAAAACATCCGCTCCTGGTGAGACTGAGCTCTCTAGAAGCCAGGAGGGGTTATGACGTCAGTATTTTTTCAGAATAAAGCGTTAGCAGATTTGTTGTTGAATGAGCACCAGGAGAACTCTTTGGCCAAAAATAAATCGTGGAGATCTGATAGGCAAGAGAACAAGTTCTTTTCAAACAGCGTCACAAAAGAGAAGGAAATTACAGGCTCTATGAGGTATTTGGGGAAATATAGCTTTCTCTTTTTACAGGAAGTTAAAAAGTTCACCTTATGTAACTTGGTCCTCAAGAAAAAGATGTATGGGGGCTGGAGAGATGGCTCAGTCAGAAAGGAGCTTGCTGGGTAAGCAAGGAGGACATGAGCTTGGCTCCCTAGCATCCATATAAAAAGCCAGGCCTAGTGGTGCGTGCCTAGAATCCCAATGCCGGGCAAGCAGAGACAGGGATCCATGGGACTTGCTAGCTGGGCAGTCCAGACAAACTGGTGAGCGGCAGGTTCAGGGAGAGACCATGTCTGACAAAATAAGATAGGGAGTGATGGAGAAAGCTACCTGGTGCGGACCCCCGGTCTCCACACACACAAACACACACGAAAATAAAGACGACGCAAGAATGTCCTCCTCTGGCCAGTTTAACCTTAACCTCACTGATTTATATGTGTGATACTGGGGTATAAGATGCATTTCTCAGGTTCAGAACATGTATGGATAAGTATGAGTTTCCTGTGGCTACTGTAACAGATTACCACAAACGGCTTAAGGCGATTGTTGTGAACAGTGAATGCTTACAACATTGATTCTCTCTCATAGAGATGGGAGGTCTGAGACCTGAGGGTCATGCTCTCTCTGAAGGCTTAGGGAGGGGGTCTTCTTCTCTCGCCTCTCCTACTTCTGACCACTCCAGGAATCTCTCATCTCATAGCTGAACCACACCAATCTCCGCTTTCATCCCGAATGGCTTCGCTATGGTCCTCCAGTCTAAATTCCCATCCCCTTTAGCTTATGAGGACGCCTGCTAATCATGGGATGTAGGACTGCCAGGAAGTCAGGGGACGCTCACCGTGAGATGCTTATATACATTTGCAGAACTATGTTTCCAAATAAGGCCATAATCACTGTGCTGGCCTGCGGTTAAGTACTTGGACCTGTCGTCTTTGGGGTCCACTATTTAATCCATTGCGTGCAGAGAAGCATCCTTCTCCAGTGTCCCTCAGTGACTCACCACCTGCCTGCCTGTACTGAGATAGACTCCTAGAACTGCTCAGACCTTCTGAAACCCCT
Source organism: Peromyscus attwateri (assembly GCA_902168425.1). Taxonomy (NCBI): domain Eukaryota; kingdom Metazoa; phylum Chordata; class Mammalia; order Rodentia; family Cricetidae; genus Peromyscus; species Peromyscus attwateri. Next base: position 8,645 of record CABHPP010144870.1, on the reverse strand, counting down.
CTTCAGCATTCAGGCCCAGAGGCCCCCCTTTTTGAATAGTCTCCCCATATAATCCTTGCCCTCCATTATGATCTACAATGGCAAGAGCCCAGAAGCAGAAATTCAAGTACTTATAAAACTAATTTTCCCAGGCACACCAACCACAAGCGTGGAGTACTGATGCATGCTGCCTTGTATGCTAGAAAGTGAATCATTCGACAGAGCGGGAAGGGGAGAACTGTCTCAGAGTGAAACAGAGTCAAGGCAGCAGGAACCCCTCTGGCTAAAACCAAACACGGAAGTGCCGGAGACTGCTTGATCCAGTCTCAGGGTTTTCTGTGGGTTTTGTTTGGTTGATTTAATTGGTTTGGTTTTTCGAGACAGGGTTTTCCTGGCTGTCCTGGAACTCACTCTGTAGACCAGGCTGGCCTAAAACTCACAGAGATCCGCCTGCCTCTGCCTCCTGAGTGCTGGGATTAAAGGCGTGCGCCACCACCGCCTGGCTTCAGTCTCAGGATTTGAAGGCTTTTCACAGAAAGGATCCAGACTATTCCAGGTGATATTCTGGCAGAGCATCTGTCTTCTGTTTTCTTCTCTTCCTACACCTGGAAATAGGCTGTGAACGACTCAGAAAGAAAATGTGTGTTTTTATGGAAGAACAACTCGCAGAGGGTAGAGAGAATCATGCCAAAGCCTCATGAGGTTTGTGGTCTTGTTGTGCTGCATTGGACTGCACTGTTTGGTGGCAGTTTTATTTTGCTTTTGTGAGGCAGGGTCTGACTATATAGTCCAAGCTAGCTTTGAATTTACTGCAGCCCAGGCTGTCCTTAAATTCAAGGCAATCCTCCTGCCTCAGCCTTCCAGGTGCCAAGATAACAGGTGTGTACTCCCATACCCTGCTAAACATATGTGGTTTATGTCTTTCTGACTATTTATGAAAAATAAAGTTACACACACACACACACACACACACACACACACACACACACACACACACACTTAACCGTTTCACCTGTTTGTGGTGGCTGTGATTTGTGCCAGTTTACTTCATAAATGTGGGTGTATGATAACATGGTGAAGTCAATGTCACTGAACTTAAACCTAAAGCCTACAAATCCCAGAGGATGGAAGCAGGCTACTCCACTGCAAGAGAAGCACTGGTTTGATCAGAGACAGAGCAAAGGGAGGGTGAGGCCCAGATTGTGAGGAAAGGTGAGGCAGGCTTGAGAGAGGGCTGAGAGTTGTCATCAGACACTGGGCTACAAGGACATTCATGAAATTTTTATTTTGGGGGGAGGGGGAGCTGAGGACCGAACCCAGGGCCTAGCGCTCTACCACCGAGCTAAATCCCCAACCCCGACATTCATGAATTATAAGTCTGGCCCTGGCCCTACCTGCCTCTGTGTGTCTGAGAATAGAGAAATTCTGGCCAGATCTGAGAATTAGTGGAGGAGGTGGTGGCAGGGTATCCAGAATTGGCCTGAAGGTTTGGAATGTGACTGTCACAGGCTGACAAAAGATGAATTTCAGGCTGCTGTCCACAGGGTGACTGACCTTTGGTTCAGCTCTGTGGCTAATGGTTGGCAGAGAGATGCATGCAGAATCTAAGAAAGCACAGTTATGACAGATCCTTGAGTTGCTCCCAGTGGACAACAGAGAGCTGAGACTCATTTTGTCCTTCCCTGCTTTGTTCTAGAAGCCATGCCTATTAGCACTTGGGAAGCAGAGGCAGGCAGATCTCTGAGCTCAAGGCCAGCCTGGTCTACAGAGTGAGTTCCAGGACAGCTGGGGTTACACAGAGAAACCCTGTCTTGAAAAACCAAAAGAAAGGGAGAAGGAAATAAACACGTCTGGCATGGTGGCCTTCATCTTTAATACCAGCAGTTGCAGGCAAGCAGATCTCTAAGTTTGAGGCCAGCTTGGTTTACATAGTGAGTTCCAGGAAGCCAGGACTATATATAGAGAGATCTTGTCTAAAAATAAAAAAAGAGAAGAGAGAAATAAACACATTGCCTGAAGTTACTCTTTAAAGTTTCTTTGCTTATTGTTGATTTTATATTGCCTTAAATGTTGGATTTTTGTTTGTTTGTTTGTTTGTTTGTCTGTCTGTCTGTGTAGCTTTGGCGCCTGTCCTGGAACTCACTCTGTAGCCCAGGCTGGCCTCGAACTCACAGAGATCCACCTGCCTCTGCCTCCCGAGTGCTGGGATTAAAGACATTCACCACCACCGCCTGGCAAATGTTAGATGTTTTAATAGGAAACTAAAAGCCAATTTTCTGTTACTCAGGGATGACGGAAGCAGGTGAAGTAACTTGGGGTCACTCTTTGGGCAGAGAGGAATCAGAGGGGTGGACTGTAATCTTTCCTCTGCCAACTGTGGCAGGCATCAAAAGCCAATGAGGAAGATGGGACTGGCTACTGGTTTGCTCTTTCTCCCCATAAGATAGCAGCACTTCCAGACAAGAGTGTTGTAAATGTGGCTGCTCTTCTCCCGTAGGTACGCCAAGTACTATAAGGAAAACAACGTGGAAAAGCGGACACTGATCAAAGCCTATGGGATCCGGTTTGACATCCTGGTTTTCGGCACCGTAAGTCTCTCCTTCCCGTGGCTGTCTAACTATGAACGTAGCGAGGAGTGACTGCTAGCGGCCGGAATCAGTAGCTTGGCTCTGTGCATTTACTTGCGGAATGAGACGAGGGAGAAATGTATTGGGGCTTCTGTTCGATGAACAAACCATCTGAAGAACGTGAAATGTGACTGAGGGAAAAATCCAAATGTCCAACCTTGGTTTTATTTTTCTGGGACAGGCTTTGGCTCCGTAGTCAGCTGGCCTTGAATTTCCAATCCCCCTGCCTCATCCTGGAGAGATGGCTCAGAGGGTAAAGTGTTTCCCGACAAGCGTGAGGACCGGAGTTCAGACCCCCCAGAACCCAGGCAAAAGGCTGGGTACGGCAGTGTGTGCACGCCTGTAATCCCAGCACTCAGGAGGCAGAGGCAGGCGGGTCTCTGTGAGTTCGAGGCCAGCCTGGTCTAAGGATCGAATTCCAGAACAGCCAAGGCTACACAGAGAAACCCTGTCTCAAAAAAACAAAAAAAAAAAAGGCAGATGGATGTAGACATGTCCGCTCCCCAAGTTATCCTACACTATGGGACAGCTTGTCTGAAACCCTCATCTCAGAGGTCTTCCCCCTTATGGACCGACCACATCTCTCTAAAACATTCTAGATGGCGGAAAGGGGAAGCATGATGTCTCGAGATCTCTGTGACAGTTAAGCACTCGGGTGCATGCCTCAATGCTATCACCAGCTTCTGCGCATCCTAGATGCAGCGAGTGCAAGTCAGCAAGAAAAAAAAAAAGGCACCACTTAGAGTTCAACTGAGTAATGCTTCCCGCTCTGTTTCAGGGAGGAAAATTCGACATCATCCAGCTGGTTGTGTACATTGGATCCACACTGTCCTACTTTGGCTTGGTAAGAGAGTCTCTTCCCCACCCTTTAAGAAAGTGATTCAGAGCCGGGCGGTGGTGGCGCACGCCTTTAATCCCAGCACTCGGGAGGCAGAGGCAGGCGGATCTCTGTGAGCTTTCGGCTAGCCCGGTGTCCATGGTGAGACCCAGGCTTGAGAACACGACAGCCACACAAACACCGGAGAACATGATTTGGCAGGGGAGGTCTCACTGTCGGGGTGTCTGCTTTTCCACAGGCCACTGTATTCATTGACTTGCTCATCAACACCTACTCGAGTGCCTTCTGCAGGTCCAGCGTTTACCCCTATTGTGCATGCTGCGAACCGTGTGCAGTCAACGAGTACTACTACAGGAAGAAGTGTGAGTCGGTGGTGGAGCCGAAGTGGGTAAGGCATGCCACCCCTGCCAGATCCTCCCGACACACACACACACACACACACACACACACACACACACACACAGATTCTTCTAGGTGGCTAAAAAGTATGTGGGGGAAAAAATTTGACCATAATCACGGTTTCATCCCTAAATGGGTCAGGTCAGTTCCTTGACAACCCCAAACAACTGTCTCTCTGATGAGTCCTTCGGTTTTGAGAAAGAAGAGAAGCAAAAATGGAGAAGCGACATAGATCGGAAGACATTTTTTTTTTCTTTTTCTCTTTTTGGTTTTTCGAGACAGGGTTTCTCTGTGTAGCTTTGTGCCTTTCCTGGATCTCACTCTGTAGACCAGGCTGGCCTCGAACTCACAGAGATCCGCCTGCCTCTGCCTCCTGAGTGCTGGGATTAAAGGCGTGCGCCACCACCGCCCGTCCGGGAAGATGAATTTTTACGTTCCGGTCCAGATTTGGTCATTTATTAAATAGGTACAGCCCCTCCCTGACCCCAGATAGTATAATGGCTTCCAAGAACAAATCATATGGCAGTGACTAATAATATTTCAATGGGAGTGTTTTGTCCTGGTTTTTCCATTTCTCCATACTTTTCTAGAGAAACCTTTACATAGATGCACACAGTGTTTAGGATGGTCACTAAATTGTGTTAAATTATGAATACTGCTTGTTAAATTACTAATAGCCAAGGAATAGTTCAGTAATACAACATTTGCTCAGCATGTGTGAGGCCTGGGTTCAATCCCCAGTATTGCAAAATAAATGAATAAATAATAGGAAGAAACAACATCTATCCAAATGTCCACTGGGTGAATGGTGAAAGACGCCATGATAAATCCCTAGTAAACAATACTAGTTATCACTCAGGTCAGTATTATTAGCAAGAAAGAAAATAAAGCCTTTAGCTACACACACACACACACACACACACACACACACACACACACACACACACCACTCACTAAAATGAGGTAGATGGACCAGGTATGGTTGCACATGCCTGTAATCCCCTTGCATAGGAGGCTAAGGCAAGAAGAATATGAGTTCCGGATCAACCTGAAACAACAACAAACATACTCAGAAAGTTGGATGTGGTGCCTCATATCTACACTCCTGGCACTGGAGATGCTAAGGCAGGTGGATTGCCTTGAGTGCAAGGCTAGTCTAGGCTACAGAATAAGACATTGTCTCAAACAAAACAAAACAAAACAAAACTCACAGGTCTGGAGTGAGAAGCAGAGATGGGGGAGGGAGGAGAGAGTGAAATTAAATCCTACTGTGTCCAGAGTCATAGAGACAGTTTATGGTAGAGCTGGGATTCCACCTGAGGCGAGCTGGCCGCAGAATCTGCTATAACCACTTAGGTACAGGTGATAACTTGAGCAAATAGCCAAGATGTTTTATTGAAAGGAAAAAAGTAAATAAAAGAACTATATATCACCATTTATAGGTTCAAAAGTCAACTGCACCCACAATCTACTTCTATGCATTCTCTATATGTACATTTCATACATGTACATGTATATATGCATATGTATGTCCTGGACCCACACAAGAGTGTTGACAGCAGTGGTTGCTGGTAGATTCTGACAAAGAGCCTAAGGCAGGAGGGTAGGCACACCTGTACTGTTTTGATTTTACTAATTTGGACTTTGTGAGGCAGGTCTACTCCACTCACTTTCATGCTCCCCACAGAGAAACCACTGGCTGCTTGAACACAAAGAGGTTTACTCTGTTTTTCCCTGGGAACATCACGGCCCTCTCCCAGGAGCCAAACGCACAGTTCATTGTTTATTGTCTATTGTCTTTGTGCTCATGATGAAAATGAAAGTTCAGCCAAGCTCAGTGTGGTGCCACTGGCCTCCAGTCCCAGCCGGAGGTAGACTGAGGCAGGAGGATGTCCAATCTGAGGCCAGTCCAGGTTGGAGAATAAGACCCTGACTCAAAAGAGAAAATAAGGAGAGAAGAAGAATGGAGAGGGGGGGGAAGGGAGGGAGGGAGGGAGGAAAAGGAAGGAAGGGGAATAGGAAGATTAGTTCACCTTTGTAACTAAAGCTCAACATGGCCCCTCCCAGATGAGTGAAATTTAACAAACACGTAAAGAAATAAAGGACAACGCCACAGCCCCCAGAGACTGCACCCATAGACACTGAACTCAGGAGACTCAGCACAGACCATTACACTGTGCTGGGACCTCGCTGGACTGTGGCCAGGATGGCTCTCCCAGTTAGGGTGCATGGGGTTCTGTGTCTGACTTCCCTTTAGGTCTTGGCTAGCTTGCTTTGTCGTGTGGTCAGTGCGATTAGCAGAGGAGTTCACATACGTCTGAACAGGGGATTCTTGTAACTTCCGTACAGAGCAGACTTATTTTTTTTTTTTTTTTTTTTGGTTTTTTTTTTCAGGGTTTCTCTGTGTAGCTTTGCGCCTTTCCTGGAGCTCACTTGGTAGCCCAGGCTGGCCTCGAACTCACAGAGATCCCCCTGCCTCTGCCTCCCAAGTGCTGGGATTAAAGGTGTGCGCCACCACTGCCCAGCTCCAGAGCAGACTTTTGTCCTTCTTTTCCCAGACATTAAAGTATGTGTCCTTTGTGGACGAACCCTACATTTGGATGGTGGACCAGCAGCTACTCGGGAAGAGTCTGCAAGTTGTCAAAGGCCAAGAAGTTCCAGTAAGTGAAAACATTTAGTCTTCTTTTTTAGGAGATTTTGCTCTTAAATATAAACACTTGGAGATATTTATATAAATCACAGTTGATGAATTTTAGCAAAGTAAACATACTCATGGAACCAGCACCCAGATTGAAAAATGAGTTGCTTCACGGCTGGTGGGGTGGTGGCTCAGAGGGTTGGAGGTGCTTGCTTGCCAAAGCTGAGGACCTGAGTTGGATCCCTGGGATCCACATGGGGGAGGAAAGAACCAATTCCAGCAAGTTAGCCTCTGATCTCCTGTGGTACATGTGCACACACACACACACACACACACACACACACACACACACAAACGCACACGCAAATAAATCTAATAAAGTGAGATGTTTTGTGTAGCTCATAGTAGAGTTTGGGGGTTTTGTTGGTTTGTTTTTTGTTTTTGGTTTTGGTTTTTTGAGATAGGGTTTCTCTGTGTAGCCCTGGCTGTGCTGGAACTCACTATGTAGATGAGGCTGGTCTCAAACTCACAGAGATCCACCTGCCTCTGCCTCTCAAGTGCTGGGATTTAATAGTAGAGTACTTATCCAGAGGAGGAAAGACAGAAAGAGATTGAATATTCCAGAAATCCCTTTTATGCCTCTCCTGAATTACCATCTTCTCTTAAAAACAGTCCTCATCCTGCATCTAAAGGTTAGGATTTAGGTTTTTGTTGTTCTTTTGAGGACAAGGTCTCACTATGCTGCCTTGGATGGACTGGGACTCCAATGGAGACCAGGTTGGCCTGGAACTCATAGAGATCTACCTGCTTCTGGATCCCGAGGGCTGGGATTAAAGGCATGCGCCACCACCACCCAGGTTAAAGATTAGTTTTGATTCTAGAATTGTATACAAGAACTGTATAATCTGGGTACAGCTGTCTAGACCTGTAACTCCAGCACTTGAGAGGTTGAGGCAGGGAGATCGCTTGGACCCACGAGTTCAGAGCAGGCTGGGAAACACAGTGAGACCCTGTCGTAAAACACACTCTGGTGCAAGTCTGACTCCTATTACCCAGTATTTTAGTGAGGTATCTGACATCGCATATGGTGATAGTTCATGCTCATTTTTGTATAATTTCTGCTTTGTAAACATTCATTTATTTACCCATTTCAGCACGGAAGTTCATTTGGGAAGTTTCTAGTATGAGGGCAAATGTCAATCATGCCATGATGGCAAACATATGGTATTCTGTCAGGTGATCACCTGAGAGTCATGGCCAGCATATGTTTTGTGTTAAAAGACACCAACAAACAGCTATGAGGTGGCTGTGATCATGTGTGTTCCCCACAGTTCCGGCCGCTGGGCACTTTTGCTAGATGTATTGATTTCCTGTGGCCATAACCAGCGACCACAAACTAGGCAGCTTCAACAGCAGGTTTATACTCCAGTCTAGAGGCTAACCAGCTGAGGTTAAAGGTCTCAGCAGGGCACTGTTCTCCCTGGAGGCTTCAGGGAAGAATCCTCCTGCCAGTCCCAGCACTGGCTGGGCCCCAGCCACACCAGTGTAGAAAGCACAGGCTTCTACCTCATTTCCCATCTCAGTGGCTAGTTCATTCTCTGCCAGAGGTTTCTGGTGAGCTTTTAGGAATGTGGTTATTAGGCTGGGTGGTGGTGGTGCACGCCTTTAATCCCAGCACTTGGGAGGCAGAGCCAGGCCGATCTCTGTGAGTTCGAGGCCAGCCTGGGCTACCAAGTGAGTTCCAGGAAAGGCGCAAAGCTACAGAGAAACCCTG
>CABHPP010144869.1:0-41106 GCA_902168425.1 Peromyscus attwateri | reverse complement strand
GATGGATGGATGGATGGATGGATGGATGGATGGATGGATGGATGGATGGGTAATTGGATAGATAGATAGATAGATAGATAGATAGATAGATAGATAGATAGATAGATAGATAGATAGATAGATAGATAGATAAATGGGTTTCAGGCAAGTTAAAAGTCATACTGTATGGTTTACTTAAACTGGAACCAGTCTGGACATTAGTAGCTCTTAGTAATTATGTGATATGCAGCTTGCCGCTGAATCTATGAATGTTGAACCATGTGTTATTGTCGCTCAGATCACTCAGCTGTCCACCTTAATCTGGTTAAATGATTTTCTGATTCATGGATGGCATCATAACTTAACCCAGCGCAATTGTCAGCAGTTATTGAGTATAAATGGCATACCAGCTACTGAACGTAAATACTTAGCATATACACTATGTGATACTTTATAAAATTTATTTCCTAAAGTTACAAGCTCAGCCTCAAAGTTTTTCACAAAACATCTTGCAATTGCTCCGTGTACTAAGGATTATTTCTGTCATTTAAAAAAATGCTCCTTTACTATAATGACTTTTTGGTTGTGGGATTCCTGATACAATTTATCTCAGTTATTCAGAAAAATGTAGAATCTCCCTTAATCCCTTTATCAGTAAAACAGGGTTTGATAAAAACAGTGAGATGGCCAGATGTGGTAGCAAGTACATATAATCCCAGCACTCAAGAGGTAGACACAGAAAGATTGAGGCATATTTAAGGCTAGCCGAGGCTACACAGTGAGTTCAGGACAGCCAGGGTTACACACTGAGACCCTGTCTCCAACAAAGAAACAAACAATAACAAAAGGTAATGAGCTAGATTGTAACCCCACTGAACATTTATATCTCGAGTATTTCAGGTTCCACATTAACCTGGGAACATCCCTCGTAAAATATTCTGGTGTACTCTCCCCAGAAATACCTATCCTGTTCCATATTTTATCAACAGCTCAAAGCCATGGAAAGCACTCACTGGTGTTTTCAGATGGCATAAGGCCCCCACCCCACCACTACCAAAAAAAAAATGGCTTTCACTGCAAACGCCTGCACTCACAATGAGAATTACTTCAATAGGCTACAGTGCTGGATGGAAACCAGCAAGATGAACTGGAGCGGGCGAGTGATGTACACTTCTACTTTTAGATTCAAAAGGCAGTTGCGCAATTACAGGATGGGAGCAACTGAGCTTGGCAGCAGTTCCTGTGACTAAAAGCTTAATAAGAACCAACAGTAGGAAGGGACGGCTAAACAGAATGAATATAGCTGTGTGCTTCCATGGTAGAAATATTAATGGTTCACTTTACTCTGCAGTGGTCACACTGAGTTGGGAGTAACGTGCTGGGTTCCAAGCACATTCAGGAGGGACTTTGACAAAGCAGACTAGCTATTAAGAGGGTGTTGAATCCAGTCCAAGATACATTTATGGGGCTCCTGTTTCGAGCAGGCAGTGTGCAAACTAGGGCCGGCCATAAAGCGAGGAAGAGACATTGTTGGTCTCTAGCCTCAAGGACTTGGACACATAAACGGAGAGCCAGACAGGTAGGCACATGACTGTAAAACAAAGCAGACTCAGAAAGCAAGAAGCGCAAAGAATGTGCTGTGGGAATTTGGGGGTTGGGCTGACTGTAGGATTTGTACAGGAAATGAGGAAGGCTTGAATGCGAAGATGTAGAGACAGGAAAACTCGGGTATTGCTGAGGAATACTGAGCAGTCTAGGTTGGCTGGAAGGGCAGGGAAGGCTGAGAAGAGGAAACTGACCTGATAAAAGCTTGGGGACAGAGCATGAGGACAGTGGTTGGGGGTGGAAAAGACGTTATAGTTAACGAGCCTTGGGAAATAATGACACAGGACAACTCCTGGAGAAGGGTATTTAGTCAAGAGGAAAGATGGCCAAATCGCCCTGGTGGCTGTGGGTCAGATTTGCCCTAGGTACTTCCAGAAGCAAAAATGTGTCTCAGAGGATTTCTGATGTTCCTGAGCACGGGTTTGATGCTGTTTGTTTTTTGTTTTTTAATCAAAACTGCCCAAATGAAGCAGGGAATACTTCAGCGCTTGTGAATACCACCCCCTGTATAGACTCAGGCCTCTGGCCTGAACGCTGAGGAGAATCTTCATCATGATATAATGCCTGAACAAGTGGAAAAAAAAATTGTTTCAGCAATGAACGCCCCTTTAGAAAGAGCAAGAAATTGTTAATACAACTTTGCAACTCCTCCGACTCGTTCGTTGTTGTCACGGGCCAACCGTAGCCCTGAATCGTTCATTTAAAGTCCATGTTTCATCTCATTTTTTCCTCTCTGCCTTGTTGTGAGCACCGTATTCCTTCTTAGCAATATCCGCCATGCATCCCCATCGTCTGCATCCCCATTCACTCTGTTCCCGAACCCTGAGTTAAATTAAACTTTTTCTACCAGCCAGCCCCATACATCGTCACTCTCAAGTCAACCAAATGTCACCTCTCTCCCCTTTCTTTTCTTCACACTCTTGATCCCTGGACCATTGATAATAAATGTAGTTTATTGAGGCACATTTAAGGCCAGCCTATGCTACATAGTGAGTTCAGGACAGCCAGGGCTACATGGCCATCCTAGATCACTCCCAGGATCCCTGGTCCATTGGTAATAAATGTACTTTAATGTAGGAAACTGTCCACTTTTCTTTGGAGATTTTTTTTTAAGAATCCCGATCACCTCCTTGAAAAAAAAAACCTTTAAAAAAGGAAAGTGATGGGCGAAAGGAAGAAATGTGCTTGAGCGCTACAGAACTCAAGCAGCAGTCACAGAACCAGCTCCTTTCTCTAGAAAGCAGCCAGTTGGGAAAGTGTTGGCCACTGCTGGTGGAACATATCAGGAAACCTTCAATCCATTGTGCCTGGGGCAGAAACACAGCTTTTCCTGTTACAAGGTGGGAAACAACCCTACTACGGCAAAAGACAGAGATGGGAAAGGCTGACTGGCTCCAGACCTGAGGACTGTTTCACTCTGTGACTGATATTGCTTTATTGTTTGGCTCAGGTAGCTGGGAGAATATAATCTCTGACTCCCTGGGTGTGTCTATTCCTTTATAGATTAGATAAGAACAATCGATGAGCTTTTAAATGCTGAGAAAGCTAGTCAGAACCGAAAGGGAGCCACACACAGCCAAGAAATAACACAGAGATAAAGGCACTGAACTTTCCTCCTCTACCTTCCCTGTTCCTCTGCTTTTCAGTTTCCCAATCTCTGGTTTTTGTCTTTTCTCTCTTCCTATCAGTCCATCAACTCCCTTCTCCCCACACGCCCTTCTTTCCTCCCCTCCCAGCCCAGACTCCATCCCCAAAGACTGAATTTGGCACACTCTACCTGATCAGAAAGTGCAACTGAATTTGGCTTTTAAATATATTCTTTTAAAGAGTAAATAAGATTCACATTTAACTTAGGAAATAGATGAGCAAAGTTTATTCTGATTGATTTAAAAAAAAAAAAGCATCTTCTTTAAAATTCCTCATTTCAGGCTCTGGCTGTGAACTTGACCCCCAATCCCATTCCAAATTAGGTTCTGGTTCCAGAATCGTGGTGTGCCAAGGAATGGGGGTGGGGGTGGGAGATGGATGGATATGGCTTTGCGTGGGCATGTGTGGCTCTTTTGACCACAGGAGGATGCACCCTGGGCTGGAGCCATTGTCATGCCTCAGCTGTTCTTTTGGGAAGCTGGGCCAGGTTGAATTGGTTTTCGGCATCCATGCTGTTTTCAACTTCTCTGGGACTTTCACTGCACTTCCTTTTCTTCTGTGAGGGACGAGCCTTGCGTGGGAAGAAAAAGCAACCCGCCCACCCCCCCCCCCTTGACATCCGCCATGTTCTGCTCTCAACTACACACATCCTCTGGCTAACTTTGGACAAGTGGAGCCCAGTTGTAAAATCCGTTCATGGCCATTCAGCATTCTGGCAGTTAGGAGACACACTGTCGTGGTCATCTTCATTTTTAAAAAAAAGGCCTGCAGGAAGGTCTATTCTATGGCAGGAAACACAACCCAACTGTAAAGAGGGCTGTTTTTGGAAATCGCAAACTACTCATCCAGTGGTTGGTCGCTAGTTGTGATTTGGGAGGGGGGGAAGACAGAAGGGGGCCCTCAGCTGGGGCTCTGGCCCTCAAAGAACTTCCCCTCATTAACCCAAAGCCATTGACCGCCTCCGCAGGCCCGTTCTATTAGTGAATTCACCTACTTTCCCACTATTAGGGCTCCTGGTGGGTGCCACTAGATGCCTACCATGCAGAGGAAGGCACGTCTTCCCACAAGCAAGGGGATTATTTTCAAAGCCAGATCTCTCCAGGTATGACCAGGAGTCTCTGACCACCCTGATGTCCCCTCTACCCAGCACACACTTGTCTTTTTCCTGCTTTTTTCCATGGTCCTGGGGTTTCTAAATCTTGGCAGGAAGACAGTGATTCCTTTGTGCTGGGCTGTTACAATGAGGTAACCAAAGAAAAGGTCTTGGTCTGAGGCTGTCAGCTGTTACTAATCACTCTTCCCCTGCCCGTCGCGGGTCCACTCGCCTCTCCCTCTTGCCCTGCTTAGCACACATAAAGAAGATGAATTACTCTCTGGTTCCTCTTCAAAAAAGCATATTGTGTGACACATTCCAACACTGTGAGTAAAGGATGGGCTAATGTGAAGGGTAAATGGGCATCTAAACCACCTCACAGGGGGTCTCGCACCCGCAGCTGGGAGCCTCTGAGACAAGAATTTCAGAGTTGCCCCCTACGACCATTTCCGGTGACCTCGCTGAGACTGACAGGAAGTCCCTGGGGTAGGGTCCAGAGTAAACAGCACCACCAGAATTACAGGGCTGGATTAGGACCAGAACTAAGAGAGCGAAAGCGTGGGCACTCAGGGATCTCATTGCCATTCAGGCTAAGAGAGGGCGCTTCCAGGCTAAGGTTACGCCAACAGGCACTTTGGCGCTGGTATTAGAGGTAGCAGTAAGGGACCTCAGTTTCCCCTCTCTGCCTCTTTCTATGTGAGTCGGAAAACAAAGCAAAACATTCGCACCACAGCTATGGCCAGAGGAAAAGAAAAAAGACTGTCTGCTTAGTCCTCGAAATCTGAGGAGAAAAGTGATTTATTTGGCTTTTTCTGCCACCAATAATATTGTCCGCTCCACTGATTTTTTTTTTTCCAATTGACCAATCTTTCAAAAAGAGTGTTCCTTGTTTACTTTTCTATGCTTCATTTTTCTAGGGAACGCTGGAGCTCAAAGATGTGGTTAACAAGTTTTAGAGGTCAAATTAAAAAATCAATTTTCCTGACAAATTATGTACCGTCATATATGCCATCAAGTGTTAGCGCCAGTTGCTTTCATGTATACAACCTTCTAAAGCCAAATGTCATTCAGGATAACAAAAAGAAAGGTTCCTCAGCCATCACCAGGAAGGAAACTTTGGCTAAGGTTAAAAAAAAAAAAGTGAAAATATTTATAATCGAACTTGAAGAGAAAGCTGTAATACCTCTGAGCGTTTGTGGAGACAATTTAATGTTCAGGATGGCTCAAGCCTGCAATCTCAGGACGCTGAGAAAGAAGGGTTATCATGATTGCTTGGGCTACATACTATGTTCTGGGTTAGCTCTAGCTACATAGTGAGACCCTGTCCCAAAAAGAAAAAAAATTCTGGGGAAATGACTTACTAAGAAAGTTTGAGGTCCAAGCATGAGGATAAGGACCTAAATTTGGATGTTCAGCACTCACGTTAAAAGTTGGCCCTGGGATCCATTCTGTGTTAGCCTGGGCATGAGGCCTGTCCTGGACTGGGGTTGTATACCTAGTATACCTAGTGATGCTCCACTTGACAAAGCTGATTTTCCCTGGCCAAGAGGTACCAATTGCAGATGGCTTCTTGGTTAAGCATGTGTGCTTCCTTTTCTCGGTGCTGGGATTTTGTCTGGTTTGCACTTTTACAGGTCTAGCGCATGGGGTCACAGTCTCTGTAAGTTCCTACGAGCATCAGTCCTGTTACGTCTGGAAGACACTGTTTCCTTGGGGTCATTTATTCCCTCTAGCTCTTACAGTCTTTCTGTCTTCTCTTTCACGTCAGTCTCTGAACCTTGAGGGGAAGGGCAGAGTGCTCCAAAGACTCTACCTCTCTGATTGTCCAATTGTGGGCCTCTGTGTTAATTACCATCTGCTGTAAAAGCTTCTCCTATGAGGTTTGATCAAGGCACTGATTTATGGTATAGCAATGTGTCGTTAGGACTCATTTTATTGCTGTGCTCATCTAGCAGAACAATAGTAGTAGGTTTTCCCCTATGCCCATGACCTGACTAGTCTCAGGTTCTCGGCCACTTTAATGTTGTTGGGTATGGATTCTATCTCTTTGGAATGGGCCTTAAATCCAATCAAAAAGTACCTGGTTGTTTTGTTTTGTTTTTGTCTTATTGGTTTCTTTCTTTCTTTCTTCCTTTTTTTTTTTTTTTTAAAGATTTATTTATTATGTATACAGCATTTATGACTGCAGGCCAGAAGAGGGTGCCAGATCTCATTACAGATGGTTGTGAGCCACCATGTGGTTGCTGGGAATTGAACTCAGGACCTCTGGAAGAACAGACAGTGCTCTTAACCGCTGAGCCATCTCTCCAGCCCCCCTTTTTTTTTTAAGATAGTTTTGATTTTCAAGGTTTTGTTTCTGCTGAGAAAGAAAGAGACAGACAGAGACAGAAAGAATAAATGTGAAGTTGGGTGGGTAGGGAGGTGGTGGGAAGGATGTGGGAGGAGTTGGGGAAGGGAAGGACTATGGATCAAAACATATTGTATGGAAATTAGATTTTAATTAAAAGAAAAAAGTTACTATAGTTATATGTACTTATAACCTAAGGGCCATGAGGACAAGGAACAAAAGTATGAGGAGTGCTGGGGTTTGCTGGACCAGTCTCGCCCAGAAAAACCTCACAAGCTCCAGGCTTAATGAGAGACCCCCTCTCAAGGGGTTAAGGCAAAGGGCAACAAAGGAAGACACTTGAGTACCTCCTTCAGACCCCACAAACTCAGGCACCCACACCCCCACACACATCACACATCACACACAGAGGAACTTGCCTTTTTTACAGAAAATTCTATGAAATGAAGCTTTTCCCTTATCATAATTGTAAGAATGATAAACGGCGCTGGTTACCGCACAGAGAGGTCATGAGCCTCGACTACCCAGTATCAGAACTTTATTAGGAGGAAGAGGGGTGGAGGCAGAAGAACCAGGCCTGGGGGGGGGGGGGGGCACATGGGGAGAGAGGAAAAAAAGAGGGGGGGGGGGGGGGAACAGAATAGATAGAGAGTGGTGTCTGTGTCCGGCTTTGCGCAGGCTTACAGATCTACACCACGCATGCGCTGATTGCGTGACCACACCATGTGCACGTAGTCACACGAATAATGTAAGATGCAAGACCCTTTGCTTGACTCCTGAACTGCACATGTGCAGTCATGCAGCTGGAGTGAGGGCAGAATTCTAACAATAATGCCTGAAAGATTTCTGTTCCGACGAACTGACCAGGAGCAGACGCTGGAAGCCAGCACCCTTACTCCTTTGACCTCCGCTCATGAAAAGACACCAGTTCCGAGGTCTGCGGAGTAGCCCAGAGTCCCTGGTAGTGACAATGAAGAGAAGGTAGCACAACCATTTGTGGTTCCTTTTTAAAGCCCCTTCTGCCAGCTGAGTGGGGATATAACCAGTGTTGGTAAATCTGAACCCAGAATGAGAAATGCATCTCACAGTGTGGCCTGGCACATTCATATCTGTAGGTAGGAAGGTGAAAAACATCACCAAACACTGCTCGTCTTTACCATATTTAGTATCTTCTAGTATTTCTTGTGCTGTTTTTTTCTGTTAATTGATTAAGAAAAAAGGAAGTCATGACCAACTAAACCGATTTCACAACCTGAGAAGTAAGCACTCGCCTTTTGTCCTCACCTTTCTCTGTCTACTTTTCTTTTGTTGTCTGTTTGGTAACTCACTCACTCTTCCGTCAAAGTATGAAAAGATAGAACAATAGCAATTACTCCTGTATGCTTGCCTGAAGGAATGAACTAGATCAGCAAGCAGAGAAACTAAGACAGGAGTGTGCAAACGTTCTACCACAGAGCTACAGCCCCGGCCCGCCTTATACTTTCCCTTTAGAGCTAGAATACCATTAAGATGCCCAGGCTGACCTTGAACTTGCAATCCGGAACTTCTCCTGAGTAGCTAGAATCTACAGGCCCAGTGTGACAACACACCATTCTTTACCAACAATTTGAAAGCTGACTTTTAAAGATTGACTCAAAGGTGAATAGAGCCGTAGAACTTCCGTGTTCTTTACTGTCTAATCTGTAAAGAGCCAGAAGAAAATATTGCAATACAAAAGATGTTCACATAGTTTCAGTCAGGGATTTAAAATGACTTGCTGGGTGCTCACACCCTACCTCCAGTGCCCCTCCCTCTGTGACCTTTTGACCCTATGGTTCCAACACCTTTGTAGATGACTGTTTGCCCAATACTCAGCAGCAGGCAGCTGCTCAAGACACCGGAACTCGTTTCTCGATCTACTATACACACATGAAATAAATGGTATTTTTAGAGTTTAATTCTCCCATCTTTAAAAGCCACATCACCTTGTATTCCCATGAATACGGTACATGTTCATCCTTGAGTCCTCTGCTGTAAGTTTGCCCATCTTGAAATTCTAGGAGGGCTGGAAACAGGCAGCTTTCATTAGATGAGGGTTTGAGAGTGCATTGTGAAGAAGGAACATGCCTAAGAAGAACTCAGAACCGAAGCAGAGCAATCATCTTGAATCAGCAGCTGCCACTGCCCTCTTCTGTCCCTCCTGGGCCTGGTCCAGGGGCCTTGGAAGAGCAATGAAGTGTCATGAGAATACGTGGAGAGACAATTCAAAACAGAAGGCTGCTTTGCATTTCTTGTGCCAAAACCAGAGACTGGAATTGTGAGGGAAGCAGACCGAAACACGTTCGTTTATAAGGCATAGATTTTTTAGCAGATGGGAGAGTGGAATCCATGAAAATGACAAAACCTTGGGAGCTTGGCGTTATTTATGTTCCCCTTTAAAACTTGGCTGAAGACATATTTCATTTATCCAAGTCATACAAAACATTGTATCAAAAGGAAATTTAATTTACGATTCAGAGGTCCACATAGTATGCAGGAAATACTCCTCTCTTCCCCCTCCAAAATATCCCATGAATTTTTTGGTGCATATTTGCTGTACTAAACTGATTACCCAAAGGCTTTCTTCATAAGTAAAAAAGTTATTCTATATTTGCTTCAAGACGTTTGCTTCTTATTATCTTCAAGTGCCTGCCACCTAAGACACACAGGTATTTGTAGCAATTTTTTAATCTTTGATAGTCTAGAAAGCATCCTGTTTAATCTCTTTTCAGTGCTTAACTCTTACGTATATTAAAGGTTTTCAGGAACGGTTACTTGTATGATAATTGTTTATTGATGAATAGATTTTTCAGAAACGAAATCTGCTCAGAGCCAGAAAAATCGATGGCCTTCCACCCTCCATTACTACATGCCTGTCTTCTCTGGACCACTTTTCCGGGAGGGTTTGCACTGCCAGGTCAGCTCTCTAGCTATTCCTTCCCATGATGAGGACTACTCAGCCTGGCCCTTGGGTAGCTCTAAGGCATGGAGAGGAACTGAGCAGAGACTTTCCATAATTACATCCCTATAATAGTGTCCTCCTCAAACCAAGTGGTTTGTCTCAACTCGGCACATGAAAGCTAGGGAGAATCAACATGGAGAACAAGAAGTGTTACGTGGGCAACTCCTGAGAGCATGTAATCAGCAAGGTGGTCTTTCAGAGGCATGGTTTGGATGATGCCACTACAGTTATTAGCTGTGAAACATTGGGCAAGTCATTCACTTCTCTGGGCTCTTGTTTCTTTACCTACAAAACTGTATCAGTGATATCAGCATTATGCCACACCATGGAATTAAATGAGTATACGGCATCAGGACTTTATGAATGAGCCTACGTATTAACGTAGAGGTTAATTCAAAGTATACAAACCATATGGGCATATTGTTGTACCTGGGAGAGCCATCATGGTACTTTACAAGAACACAATATAGTATTTCTTTTGGATTTCAGGATTCTGGTGGCAGGTTTTTTCCTAATACAGATGTTGAGATGTCAAGTGAGCAACAAGAGGCTGGTGAGATCACTATCTTTACAGCTCACTCTGGAATGCGTTTTTCAGACATGTTAGACGAATGAACGGCTATCGTAACACACTCCCATACCCAAGTGACTTCTCGTCTTCCATCACCTCAGTGCCCTTCTCTCCCCTATATTTTAAACTAAATGACACGGGTCTATGCAAACTTTCCCTCTCTAAACATTTGGGACATTCCTGCCAAAGTTTCCTTTTCTATGAAGTGATTTAGTATTCTATCTTCCCTTGCCCCAGACTCTCTTCACGTGTGTTTAGTCTCTGCCGTAGAACTTGGTCTCTCATATTTCATCATGGGGGAAGGGGAGGGTGGTCAGAGTTCAGGTGTGGGAGAGGAAGAACAATGTCCTGCTTGCTTGAGGTTTGTCTTCCAGAATTCTCCTATCATTTTCCTGGCCCCACTAGTTTCAAGGCCACTGTGTGAGGAACAAGTTGTACACATCTGCCCTGCTGTTCCCCTGACAAAAATATATGGCCTTGTTCTTGGTAGCGTCTTTAGTTTTAGAAGCTGAAGTATTCCAGGAGCAGGAGTGAGCAAGTGGTCCTGTGTGGGACATCAGACTCCCTTTAGGAGAAGAACTTCCATGGAGAATTGGTTAGTGATGGGATCTTCTTTGGTTGAGACAATAGCAGCCTATTTTCTCTCAAAACTAAAGGGCCAATATGCAGATGTGGGCAAGACCTCTTCTTTGTTTAATGATTCTCATTTTGTGCTTATTGCTAAGAAAACACCTTCTGATGGTTGTCTTTGTTATTTCAGAATTAGAAAGTATGAAAAGATACTTTCATGTTGGTTTTCATTCAAAGCGTGTTAAGAAACCTATAAACCATTTCCTAAAGGTACTGTCCCTATGGCTATGGGCACTATGATAATTCTCCCATCCCTCTGGCCAGGGGGAGGGGGAGGGGTACGGAAACCTCTTCCTCTGTCTGCAACTTTGGACCCAATGCTATCTTGACCACCAGTGTTCTCTCTAAATAGCTTATAGGTTGGCAGTCATGGGCAGAAGCATCAGAGAAGACATCTGAGAAGGACTACAGGATAGGAGGCAGAGGAAAAGAAAACCTCCTCTGAGAGGAAGAAAATACTGCCGCCTGGTACCTCCTAGCAGAGATATCAGCTTTGCACTTATGCCCCTCACTTAGTAGACAGAGAAAGAGCCGGAAGGATGATGTAGTCCCGTGATGTCTAGTCAGGCAAGCCTGCAAGAGAGTGGGCCCTTAGAGGAAATAGCATTGCAATTACAGCCGCATAAAGATATTTTGGCACATGAATCAGACCTGAGAATGAAAATGGGGGGTGAACAGGTCTGCTGAGAACATATTAGCCCAGTTATAATGTCGCTGAAGCGCTGAGTGGTGCCATCTCAGTAAATGGACACGTAACCCCGGGTTTCAAGGATAAGAGGTCAAGGTCATGCACTAAAGTCAGTCAGCCTCCTCATCTGTGAGAGCTGTGGCTGGTTGTCTCAGGGGCATCACATTTACAAAACTTAGTTACATAAGGTCTAAGTTTGACTTTCCATTACACTCTACTTGCTATTCACTAGAACCTTAGACTTGTGGTGATTATTAAGTAAATGCTTATGAAAATTATAAGTGATACAATTCAAATATGATTGGAATTATAAATCAAAAGTCATAACTTCAATCCCTCCTTCAGTTCCTTTGTGTCAACATTTTTAGACAAGTTTAACCAGTTACTTAACAATCATGGATACTTTTTTCAATGCTTACACTAAATATGTTTGTATAAATGTGGGCACTGATATCTATTATTGAAATACACTAATGGGTCTGGAGAGATGGCTTGGAAGTTAAAAGCCATGACTGCCCTTCCAGAGGACCCAAGTTCAATTCCCAGCACCCACATGGCAGCTCACAACTGTTTAACTCCAGTTCCAGGGGATTCAACACCCTCACACAGACATATATGCACACAATAACCAATGCACATAAAATAAAAGCAAATAAACCATTAAAAGAAAAAGAAATACACTATTACCTCTTAATACATTTATAAAAACACAAATAGTAAGTAGTGGGGCTGGACAGATGGATTAGTAGTTAAGAGTGCTTTCTGATCTTCCAGGCGACCCAAGTTCAGTTCCCACCACCCATACTGGGCAGCTTAGCTTGTACCACTGGGAACCCTTAAAAGCCTTATGTCCTTTTCCACCTGGACTAACACTGAACTTCCCCTTAAGTAGACACTGAATATGTCTTGAAAACAAGAAGAAGGGGTATTTTTAACATGTCATGAGGTGTCCTATGGGACAAGGAAGAGGGAGGTGGGGTACAAGAATAAGGAGAACTCCACAAAGAATAATTTTTTTCAACTTTATTAAATGAGATGAAATAAAACAGCCGAGATGTGGTATGAGAACTTTGGCCTTTAGAACCCAATGTTTGCCTGAAATACAAATTGAAGATAGATTGGCAAGTGCTTGTATTAAAAACAAACAAATGTTACATAAAAGACATCCAAAAGACTCCATATCACACATATAAAATAATAACTCAATGGCAGCCTATGTATGTGACTCAACACAGTGCTTAGACTTGGGTAAACTTACACTATCCTGATGGAAATTTATACTCATACTCTCATACACAAACACACACTACTCACACGCATAGGTTCCCCCAACTTATAATAACTGAGGGAAGAAATTAATCACACCTCAAGCTTTTAGGAAACTAGTGTCACTTGGCCCCATGAAATCAATCTGGAGTAGAACATGGGTGATCACATGTTCACTGACAAATTCTCACGGTTGGTGTTTCTGGGAGGGATGAAGGGAAGCAGGTGTAGAAGGAAATGAGCTTCCCATTGTCTTCCACTGGAGAATCCCTCAAACTGACTTCCTGAAAATCTTCTCTTTGCCTTCCCCAGGAATGGCGGCCCTAGATAGTAAGGCGTCAGGGAAGATGGGCATGCGAGCTGTAGTCTATTACATGACTACCACCATCATTGCTGTGGTGATTGGCATAATCATTGTCATCATCATCCATCCTGGAAAGGGCACAAAGGAAAACATGTACAGAGAAGGTAAAATTGTACAAGTGACTGCCGCAGATGCCTTCCTGGATTTAATCAGGTACGTCCTTGTAACCCGTCCCTAGGGTATACATTGACCACACACTTCTTATTTCGGGAAGCCAACCAAACTCTCAAAGAGGTTATCTGACAGGACCAGCCCTGTCAGGCTTGAAATGGAAGTCACATCTCTCCCTTCTGCTAACGGAAGTTGATATTGAGGCTCTATCTTCTGATCTCATGCAAAAGAGGTGAGATGAAAAAGAGGGAGATGATCTGGAGAGTCCTGCTGTGGGATTCAAAAATCTCATCTCTGAGTTGTCTCCACTGTGCAGTTCACCCTGGACTAACTGGATAATTCTTGATGTTCTTTCCCCAAGTCTTGCTCTGTAAGATAGTTTTTAGCAAAGTTTGGCCTGGTCCTTAGATTCCCTGGTCAGTATCATTGTCCAGGGCATGCAACACAATGGTTCAGCAGGGACTTTAGTGTTCATCTGACCATTTCTGACTAATGTTCCTTCTTTTATACTATTTGCAAAGAAAGGATTTGGCAGATCAGTAATAAAAAGTCCAAGGATGCTCTTCAGTAGTGTATTATAAACAAACAAGATGCTGATTACTATTGAGTCTCATCCAACACTTGAAGTGGAGTTGGTGATCATCAGAGCAAGACAAAGTTTGAACCTGACATTTTCTTTCTTTCTCTCGACACACCTGCCCTTGGATCAGTCAGATCTTAACAACAAGCACTCTATATATTCAAAAGTAACTCTGAAAGTCAGCATGGCCGTGAAATGTTGTTGTTTGTTTTTGCTCTTTTAGGGGGCCTGCCATGCATCTCCCAAATAAATCATACATGGAGGCTTATTCTTAATTATAAATGCCCAGCCTTAGCTTGGCTTGTTTCTAACCAGATTTCCTCAGATTATCCCATCTATCTTTTGCCTCTGGACTTTTATCTTTCGCTATTCCTATATATCTTTCTTTCTTACTCTGTTGCTGGTTGTGTAGCTGGGTGGCTGAGTAGCTGGCCCCTGAAGTCCTCCTCCTTCCTTTCTTGTTCCTTCTCCTTCCCACTTTCCAGATTTCTCCTTCTATATATTCTCTCTGCCTGCCAGCACTGCCTATCCTTTCTCTTGCCTTGCCATTGGCCATTCAACTCTTTATTAGACCATCAGGTGTTTTAGACAGGCACAGTAACATGGCTTCACAGAGTTAAACAAATGCAACATAAACAAAAGTAACACACCTTAAAATAATATTCTACAATAGTACAAACTATAATCTCTGCCCTGGGTGACTGTAAAAGGAGAATCATGAATTTGAAGCCTGCCTCACCTGGGCTACATAGCAAGACCCTGTCTCTGAACAGATTCAGGGAGACCCTAAGGTATAATGAGACAAGTAGGAAGCTGAACAGGGCAAGGGACTGATGGCATATAATATACTTTTTTTCTCTTATTACCCTGGAAGCTGTCAGCAAATGCCACTAAACAAAGCCAAAAGGAGTCAGAAAGCCAGCAAATCCAAATGCTGTGTTCCCTACGGGTTAGATCCTAGGGCTCTGCACAGAATGCTGGAGGGATCTAGCAGGGCAAATGGAGGATGGCCTAAGACAGGCCTCTAGATTCCTGTCTGCTTTGCATTCTCTAACTCTGTGGCCCTAGTCTTTCCCATCAAAACTTAACCTTTTCTTCTTCTTTACATCTTACTTGCAAAGACCCAAAGTTGCCTATGCTCGATAGCCACTCACAAGGGTTCCCAATGGTTGGTCTGAAAGAAGCTTCTTCAAGGGACAGATTCTTGAAAGCCTTTTCATAGAGTACACCCCAATGCTCTAACTGCCTTCTATTCCCTGCCCGGTGAGAGCAATAACAAAGATACATGTCCCTGGGGGGGAGTTGGAGAGAGGATAGGGAAGGCAAATGATATAATTATATTATAATTTCAAAAAATTAAGAAGTATTATAAAAAGATCCCTGCAAATTAGTAACTGATGACTATGTTTTTATCAAGTTCGTGGAACTAATTACAACTTTTACTATGTTTCCATGAACAAATGGTTAGTTTGGGTTAGGAATATTATGTTGTTCTTTTTTGTCATTTTTGCCTTTGAAAATTGAGATCTTGTTATCCCCAGCCTATATATGTTGGCCCATCAGAGCATCGTAAGTTTCTATCCTTGGCCCCAGTAAAAAGTGTGTGGCTCTCCTGCCCCTTCCTTAGCTTGGGCATTTATCTTAGAAGTTCTGTGAATGTACACTTATGTCATTAAAAAAAAAAAAAAACCCACAGAGCGAAGATTGGAAAGAAAAGAAAACTGGAGGGTCCAGATAGCAACAAGAAAGAGTCAAACAATTATAGCCTTAAAGTATGAGTCTGACAGCACACAGTCTCTAGAATCTCAAGTTCAAGTCATGTCTCCTCCCAGTCTCCCATTGTAGAGTCCTAATGGTAGTTTAATCCACTCTCCTCCTTTGTAGATGAATCAACTGAGACACAAGTGGTTGCCATTGACTTGACCAGTGTCACATTCCTGAGCAAGACTGTTTCTCCTCCTCAGATCATCACTCTGATACAATCTCTGAGGAAGTGACAAACCTTGCCACAGAGGCCTCAAGTTCAAATATTGGGTCAAGCTCTCCACTGACCCCCAAAGAGCCTCAGACTCTCTGGGATGCTGTCTCTATCTCCCTGAAAGCCCGCAGAGAAAAATAGTCCATGGTGCAACTAATCATGTCTTTCGAATCATATCTTTTGATCCCTAGACCCGTAGCACCACCACAACATAACCACTTTTGGATATGCACAAAGTCAGCCCCCCTGCTGATGGAGAAATCATCTCTGTTTCTTCCAAGGAGGGAGGTTTTAATAATCTAATGGCTGAATGAAAAAAATCCCATGGGCTGAGAGGAGGATATTTGGGTTGAATTTGGGACTTCCCTGAAAAACATGAATTGCATGGGCCATACCCAGGAACAACAATGTATCCAGTTTCAAGTCACAATGTCTGTTTTTCCATTTGCTACTTGATTCATTACCTTAGACACAGTGATGCAGTATTTACGAAACAAAATTCCTATTGGGGAAGTTTTGCAAATGACTGCTGCTTTCTTTGCAGGAACATGTTCCCTCCCAATCTGGTGGAAGCCTGCTTTAAACAGGTAAATGCTCTCCAGCTACCAAGTCACCTTTTAAATTCTTCTTTGGGGACTGGAAAGATGGCTCGGTGGTTGAGTACTGACTGCTCTTCCAGAGGACCCAAGTTCCGATTCCAGCATCTATGTCCAGTGACTCACAACCCGAGTAACTTCAGCTCCAGTAGATCCAACACCCCTAACCTCTCCAGGCACCTGAATTCACGTGCACATACCTACACTCACACACACACACACACACACACACACACACACACACACACACACGCACACATGTTTAAAAATAATAAAGCATAAATACCTCTTAGACATATCAAGCCAGTAGGGCCCTCTTCTCTTGCCTTTTCCTTTTCTACAGTAAGAAATACTTCTGGCCAACTATACGGAAAGCACCAGGATTACGTGGGACACTTAGGTGATCATGGTCCTTTACTTGTGTTAAAGGTGTCCTAGTTGCCAGGCACACTCATATTACACACAAACAGCACATGTAGTCTATGTTATTTTTAAGAGGACTAATTAGGAGGCCCTCTCTTTCTTCCTCTCCTTGGGTTCCCATGCAAAAACTCACCAAAGCAAGCAAATTCAAATATAAATAAATGTACTAACAACTTGCTTTAACGTTAGACAGACTATTCTAGTTTCTGGGCTTGGTTTAAAAATCACCGGCCTACTTATTAAAAGTCTATGAAGAGTCCTAGGGATTCTAGAGAAGAACCATATCGGAAAGGAATGGCATCATCATTTACGAAATGCCTGCTGTGTGCCAAGCACCAATGTTCTATTTAGTCCTCCCAGGAACATGGTGAGTAGCACTGTCTTCACTCAGGACGCTGCTCCTTTATGAGAATGGGGAATTACGTAATAAGCACAGGTTCTCACGAGTAGTAAATGGCAGATCCAGAGTTCAGATCTGAGACTTCCATCCTCTTCATACCGCTCCATGTTGCTTCCTAGAAAGCAACCCAGAGACTCTACCTAGAGGTCATGGTGAGGTCCAGCCCTTTCTGCCCCTTATCTTAGCAGTTCTTGGCTCTCTACATGATGGGTACAAATATCTTCTAATATTGGGAAATATAGTTCTTCCTAACCTCACTTGATTAAAAAAGCTCTGTTGCCCAAGCTGTGAAAGGGGAAATATACTGTAGATTAAATGCTACTTCCCAAACATTCCTCTCTGTGGTTCAATTCACCCCACCTTTCTGCTTGGGATATACAAAATAAAATCAAACCCTGACCTCATGGAGAACTGGGTTTTACATATATGAGATACCATCTTTCCCCTCCCTTAGACTATTTGTAAAAGGTAATGCACAAGCAGATTGCAAGATCAAAACACACTCCCTTCTAAAACAAACAAATAAACAAATAAACAAAAACCAATAGAGCTCAGGGAGGATCACAAGCCTAAGGCTAGCCTGGGCTACAGAGTGAGTTCAAGCCTACCCTGGGTGATTTAATGAGGCGTTGTCTCAAACCATAAAGCAAAGGGCAGGCAAGATGGCTTAGCTGGTAAAGGCATTTGTCACCAAGACTGATAACTTGGAGTCAGTCCCTGGGACCCACGTGTTGGAAGGAGAAATGACTGTCCCAAATTGCCCTCTGACCCCCACATGTGCACCATGGCATGTGCCCCTACCCCCATTAGATAAATAAATTCAACAAAATTTTAGTTTTATGTGTGTGTGTGTGTGTGTGTGTGTGTGTGTGTGTGTGTGTGTGTAGCAAAAAGAGGGATGTGGACACAGTCTAGGTGTAGAGTGCTTAGAGAGCACATTCAAGACCCTGAGTTTAGTTCCCAGG
Source organism: Peromyscus attwateri (assembly GCA_902168425.1). Taxonomy (NCBI): domain Eukaryota; kingdom Metazoa; phylum Chordata; class Mammalia; order Rodentia; family Cricetidae; genus Peromyscus; species Peromyscus attwateri. The sequence goes on along the minus strand of CABHPP010144869.1, from coordinate 22,883 downwards.
ACCACAAAAGTAAAAAATGCTCAGGCAGCCGAAAATCTAACTTCCTTTATTCAAGAACTACAGTAACAATAAAGAATAAATCCCTTTCAATCCAACCAACCAACCCAGCATCGTGAGTCTGTCTGTTCACGAGCTGGCAATGGAGGACATCAAAAATGCTGATCTCTAGATCTGTTAGCCGGGAAAAGGGCTGACCTTTACAGGCTTGTGTTTAGTTTGGGTGCATTTGCAGGACTGTGAGGGGGAAGCAAATGTGTTGCCCTAAGATCTATTTGGCTTAGACTAGAGTGCAAATAAGGTTTCTGGGGAGGCTCTAAACTGTGTCTAAAGGTGAAGAGTAGGAGGCTTAAGACCGGATGACCAGGCCTGAAAATGTACCCTGGAGAATCCACAGAATCCACAAATACCCCAGTGAAGAGACTGAGAGTTGACTGTAATAGAATTTTATGTGTTTTTAAAATGACCAGCAATCCACCGTATTGACAGCTGACCATGCCCTTGTTTGGAGATGGTAGCTTTCCAATAGACCAGGAAGTCTCCTGCTCATTCTTGGTACAAAAATAGCCAAGTACTTCATGTGTGGCCATGCCTTCTTCCCTAGATTCTAAACCCAGTCAATGATCACACGCTGTTACTCACTGTTGCTTTAGGACCAGTGCTATCAAGGCCAGGGTAGGGATTTCACTTTTCAGGAGATCATAGCGGGATAGGCTTAACTGTGGCCACAGCAATGTTCTCAGCACTTGCTGACTGGATTATCTACACAGGAGCTGTGGGGGAAGGGCAAGACTTGGCTAAGAGAGAAGTGATATGATCTTGGAGCAAGAAGATTGTCATCACCACTTACTAAGCAGGGAGCTATTAAGAATAGGAATTTATGGCCGGGTGGTGTGGTGCACACCTTTAATCCCAGCACTCAGGAGGCAGAGGCAGGCAGATCTCTGTGAATTTGAGGCCAGCCTGGTCTACAGACCTAGTTCCAGGACAGGCTGCAAGCTACACAGAGAAACCCTGTCTTGAAAAACAAAACAAAACAAAAAAACAACAACAACAAAGAACAGAAATTTATAAAATCAGGAATGACCCGAAGATCAGTTGTTTGAGGATTTTTTCCCCCTGTCCTCTGAAGTTTCTAACCAAGGCTAATGCTGAAGGGAATTGTCACTGAACACCATTAGTCCACATTAATGTTGTACTTTACATTTTACACAATGCTGTCCCTTGTGGTGCTTAATTTGGCCATTGTCGCAACCCTGTGAGGTAAAATCAGTGGCTATCCCATTTCACAGCTGTAGGATATGAAATGAAGGATGGTAAGTTATTTGTGCACCGTCTCCATAGAAGACAAAAGGACTTAGGAATATTTGAATTTGTGGCTGTTTGAAAATCTCATTAGAGTCATTTCACGAAGACTTCAGAAGAAAGCAAAGGTGTGTGTGTATGCTGAGTCTGACGTCTTTAGCCAGATATTTCCTCCTTATTATAATTTGTCATGTGTTTGGGTGTATATGTGTGCATTGTGATTCATATGTATTTCAGTGTATATGTGTCTGTGTTGAGAAATAGGGATTTGCCACAATTTAGATAGATAATACATGGGTAGGTGTATAGATACAGTCTATAACACTGTCCTTTGAATACAAAATAACATGTATCATGATAGGAAACTTGGACAGCAAGGAAGTATAAAAAGACAAATAAAAATCACTTGATTCTTGTTGTGCTTCTTATTTTTAAGTTTAAAACCAGCTATGAGAAGAGGAGCTTTAAAGTACCCATCCAGGCCAACGAGACAGTCCTGGGCGCCGTGATCAACAACGTGTCAGAGGCCATGGAGACCCTGACCCGGATCCGGGAGGAGATGGTACCCGTTCCTGGATCTGTGAATGGGGTCAATGCCCTGGGCCTGGTTGTCTTCTCCATGTGCTTTGGGTTTGTGATTGGAAACATGAAGGAGCAGGGCCAAGCGCTGAGAGATTTCTTTGATTCTCTTAACGAAGCCATCATGAGATTGGTAGCAGTGATCATGTGGTACGTGTTTCTATGTGCTTCCTAGCTGGGTATAAGATCCCTGTTGCAATGGGTGTGTGCTCTGTTTTGAGAAGGATGCCAACGAGCCGGACAGATGGTTGCAGTGATCTTTTCCTGGAAACCACAAGAAAGTTGGTGTGTTTCCGGCACTGCAGGGGCCCTGAACCTAAATGTACTTCCTTGTTTTGGAAAGGTTCGACTTCCTTACCCCATCCACCCACTCCACACGTGCTTAGTTATTCATTCACACAGTTATTGAGTTCCTACTCCATGATAAGCATAGAGTGCCCAGCATACTAGCCGCAGCAACAGAGAGAGCAGACGAGGGCACATTGGGTCTCACACACTTTTAAGGAAGACAAACAATGAGCAAGCAAATAAATTTCATATTCCTGAGTCATAAGTGTGGTTGAAAAAAAAAAAGTAAAAGGGAGGAGAAGGCATGTCATTTGCTTTAGGTGGTACAGAAGGCTTGGGGTGAGATTTCTGCTCAGATCAGAATGACTAGGCACATCCAGTTGTACAAAAAGAGCATTCCCAGGAGGAGAAAAAAGCAAACACAGGCCCTGGATCATTGGAAGGGGGGTGGGGGGAATGAGTTTTCCCTTCTAGCTGAACCCTAAGAAAGAAATCTATGTCGCGGAGCTGTAGCGGCCTGCAAGAGGATTCACAGGAAGTGTTATGGGCTGCTCAGCCACAACTTACAACAGAACTTCCTTTAATAAAATTCAGAGCAGGGGACAAAAGGAAAACTAAACCCACAGGGGGAGAGCATTGACTTTGGAGAGTAAACTGTCCCCAGCACAGAGAGAGCCCCTTGCTTGGCATAGGCCTTATGTGGGAGTTGCTTTTCTTTCATCCTTTATTTTTAATATCTAGGGTCCTTCTTGGCACCTGGGGCAGGAAGGCATCAATCGCTGAGAAGAGCATTCACTCACCAACATGATTAAAACTATCCTTTGTCTCTAATGCCCCCGAAGCCCATAGAAATCCACTTTTTAGGAGTTTGCACAAGACGAATATGAACTTGGCACAAAGACAGGTCAGAATGTGGTCCCCACAGGAGCCTTCAATTGGAAGGCCGCTTTGAAACCCTGGCCTGGCTGAAAGTGGACATTTATCTTCAGATTATTAAAATGCCTCCACCTTTCACCCCTTCCATGAAAGGAGCCCATTCAAGGCCACTGAATGAACCTCACATGTAGCTTTTCTAGCTGTACATTCGCCTACACACTCAACATTGAATTATTACATTTCTGAGAACAGGTACTTCTGTGATTTCCTGGCCTGCATTTTTTAAGGACCTTTGAAAGGAGCGTTGTATTGCTTGAGCTGCAGCAAGTCCTCCGCAGTTCCCAGCAGACCCTTCTCCTTAAGGGCGATTGACTTCTGTGTTTGGCAGTGTGGTTCATTTTAGCTTAGTGCACACACATCACGCAAAGGGAGTTGAAAGTCACCCCTTTGAGCAAGTAGGGTTAGTCCGGTATGTGTGAGTCATTGTAGGGTTGTTTGCCCGTTCTTGCAGGCGCTGTGAGTAACAGCCTGTGGATAATTACTTAATGCAAATGCCTATAACCCAACTGCAGTCGTACATCCACTCACTTTATTAATTTTAATAGCTCTGGGTTTATTTTATGGTCTTCTATTTATGGTAAGTGGTACTAGTATTTAGTTTGCATAGTAACATAAAATTTCCTGTGAAAGGAAATTTACTTAAGTATAAAAGGTGACTTGAAGAAAATCACTAAAGTAATATTTTAAGTGGAACACAGCTATGGGAGAAAGCAATAAAGTGGCCCTACAGCAGGGTTTCTCAGCCTTCCTAAAGCTGCACCTCTTTAACACAGTTCCTCACGTTGTGGTGACCCCCACCCCAACCATAAAATGATTTGTGTTGATACTTCATAACTGTAGTTTTGTTACTGTTATGAACTGTAATGCAAATGTCTGTGTTTTCTGATGGTCATAGGAAACCTCTGTGAAAGAGTTATTTGACCCCCTGAAAGGGGTTGTGACCCACAGATTGAGAAACACTGTTCTAGAATGAGAAAGCTGACCACATGATGGCATAGTATGGCAGGGCACAGTGTGCCTCCTGCTTTAGCTCGGGAAGCAGGCTGTGGTATGGGAAACGTTCTGGAAAGGGTGGATATTAGTATAGTGGCTTGTTCCAGGGGCCTAACAGGAGTCAAGAGGGAAACGGAATTGCAGGCATCCGAAGACCCAAGCAGGGCCCCAGTTGTGTCTAGGAAAATGGAGATGAAAGCTAAAAATTCTTCTCCTTCCTAAGGCGGGGAGAGGGTGGGATGTCCTAGAGCAATTCAGAATAACTTAGAAATATCTGGGGGGATTGTGTATTTTAAACAGAAAAAGAATGACATCTGTAGTTTCTACAGGACTTTGGAAATATCCTGTCTTTCCCTCTTCATTAACCCCACCCACTTGGTAATTTACGTGCAATAATTTATAGGGATCAAACTTCTAATTGAGCATGTGCTGCTTTCCATAGGTATGCACCTCTGGGCATCCTCTTCTTGATCGCAGGGAAAATCGTTGAGATGGAAGACATGGGTGTGATTGGGGGGCAGCTCGCCATGTACACAGTGACAGTCATTGTTGGCCTCCTCATTCACGCGGTCATTGTCCTGCCCCTCCTCTACTTCCTGGTAACCCGGAAGAACCCCTGGGTTTTCATTGGAGGTTTGCTGCAAGCCCTCATCACAGCTCTGGGGACCTCCTCAAGGTATGTGCACGTATAGGGCTTACTCCTCTAAGAAAGTGTGTCTAAGCCTTTACCTTGGACCTGAGCCTCTTGGGTTGGGGGTAAGTAGAGGCATTTCATTCAGGGTTTTAAATTTCAGGAATATTGAATTGGCTTTTTTCACCTCTGACACTGATCATACCTCCTTGGGATCCAGGGAACAGCTATCTGTAAATCCTTTTGGGGGTGGGGAGAGGGGGGGAAAGGGGAAGGAAGAGAAGACCCTTTTCCTAGCCACTGGCTTTTTGTCTTCCATTGATGTCTGCCTGAGAAAAAGGGAGAAAATGATGTGGTCCAGGCATCCATCCGTGGTACGGGAATAATCACAAGTAATTCCTCAGAGGAACCCAGGCACAAAAGAGTGGCCACGTGACCCTGTGAGGCCACCACACCACTCCTAACCCCCTATGTAGACACGTGCTGACTTAGTCAGGACATGAGAGAGGAAGGAACTGTCTGTGCCAAAGACCAAAGACAAAACGCGGAACTCTTGGGGGCACTCAGCTGACATGCCCTGTTTTGCTGTCCTCAGTTCTGCCACCCTTCCCATCACTTTCAAGTGCCTAGAAGAGAACAACGGCGTGGACAAACGCATCACCAGATTCGTGCTCCCCGTGGGGGCCACCATTAACATGGACGGGACCGCCCTCTATGAGGCTTTGGCGGCCATTTTCATCGCTCAAGTTAACAACTTTGACCTGAACTTTGGACAGATTATTACAATCAGGTACAAGGGAAGATTTTCTACTCAACATTTCCTTCAGAATGGTTTTAACCGATGAGTGAATGTGCGAAGTTGGGCAAAGAACTTGATTGGGAAGGGGCTCTCACATAAACAGGAGGTTAGAGTGGGAGGGAGCAATTTTGGGTTTATGTATTTTTCAGCTATTTTAACTTCAGGTGTGAATATTCATTCAAATAACGCAAACGTGTATGGCCTGGAAAGTATAACTTACCTGTTACCATATTAAATCTTTCTGTTAGGTAACCATTGTCCATGACTGCTTTCCAAAGACCTTTTCCAGTGCAAGGACATGTACACACTTCTCTTTTAGTAATTAACCATAACACACATACTATGTACCCCTTTGTGGGGCAGCTGCCCACCAACCCCACCAACCCCACAGCTCCCCAGAGTTTTCTTGAGTGTGAGCAGCAGGAAATATTAGATAGAAGGATTTATTGCGGAGAATCTTGCGGAGATAAACAGATAGAAAATACAAGATAGCCTTGAGAGGGCCTGGAACCTTTTCCAACGAGCCCTGACTGTCTCTGCCCCAGGGTATTTATAGAAATGCCAAGGGGTGGAGCAAAACCTCCCCCCAGCACAGCCAAGTGCAGACACCTCAGACACCTGCACTCAGGCCTGTGGTCCTAATCATCCTCTATGCAGACCTGCTGGGTAAAGCCACTAGGAACCTGAAAATGGGCTCCCACACCCTTTGATTGGTTTGTTTATCAATACAGAATTTACAGATATACCTAGCTCATTTTTAATATCTACAAAATATATAGTATAGAATATTCTGTTTTAGAAACATTAAGTTATACTCCAAATTTGAAAATATTAAACTATGTCTATAGGTAATACTGGAAAACGAAAATACCCTTGAAAACTGGATTAGTTTATTCTCTTGAGTTAGTTTTTGGACAGTGTAAGATAAATGACAGACCATGCAAGTAAGGCAGAGAACTCAGTTTTATGGAGAATCATTTAACCCATACTTAAGGTGTCCAGTGAAAAGCAATTTTCCTTTTTGTGCTTTTCTCAAATCTCTTCATTTCCTTCTGTGGGGGGCAGCTGTGGTTCCTGGCAGTTTTCCTCGTACCTGCCAAAGACAGCCCACACGTAGGTGCGGATTTAATCCTTTGCCCTTTCTCACTACCGGAGCAAACACAAGGAGCCGGAAGGACCAAGTGCAGGAGGAGGCTCTAAGACTCCAAGTTCAGAGCAGCTGCGCCCTTCACTGCTGTGGGCTTGAATTTAGCTAATATTAACAATATTAGAAATCCAACCTTGGTTCCCACAGTTGCTCATTAGTGAAGTTTCCCTAGATTTAGGAATGTTGAAACAATATTACAATCTCCTCTACCTAGAGCTACAAATTAACATTTGCCACGCCTGTGCTCTCCCTCCCTCACTCCTTCTCTTCTTCCCTCTCTACTCCTGCCACGATGTGTCACTTGTACATCACTCATCTCCTAAGAAAAAGGACATTCTTCTACAGACCCACAAAAAATAATCTCAAAAGGACTTCCAAAATACCCATCCTATCTTCAGAATTCCCCAGCTGCCCCCCCCCATGTGTCCTTTGCAGCTTTTTTTCTCTCTCTCTCTCAGATCAAGATCAAATCTCGATTTTATGCCTTAAAGTATGTTTTTGGATCTTTCTGGAAAAGAGTTTCATCTCTTTCACCCACCCCACATTTTTCTTATGTTTATTTAGAAATGTGTTATGTTCTGTATTTGAGTGTATGTTGTTAGGAAAGGGTAATAGCTGCAGTATACACTAGAGTAAAATGATGGGGTTAGGCTACTATGATCAGGGATCGTAGGCTGACCGGGCATTGGGATCATAGGCTGACCGGGCATTGGGATTGTAGGCTGACCGGGCATTGGGATCGTAGGCTGACCAGGCAGTGGGATCATAGGCTGACCAGTGATTGGGATCATAGGCTGACCAGTTATTGTGGTCATAGGCTGACCAGCGATTGGGATCATAGGCTGACCAGCGATTGGGATCATAGGCTGACCAGCGATTGGGATCATAGGCTGACCAGCGATTGGGATCATAGGCTGACCAGCGATTGGGATCGTAGGATCACCAGGGATCAGGAGCCCCAATCTAACCACACAGGAGGCTGGAGATCAGTGTCTCAGTGCCCTGTAGCCTGTTCTCAGACACACCTTGGCATATTGCCTGAAGAGACCTGAGTTAAGACAAAGCTGCAGCTGTATGCGAGTTAATAATGAAAAAGGTCTCAGTGACCTAAACAAGGTACAAATGCATTTCTCTTTAAGGTTTACTCCACAAAACCCTCAAGGCTGGTCGGTGGTCCACAATGTAGGGAACGAAAGCTGTAGTTCCGAAGTTTCTAGGTAACCCCTTCAGCCAGGTGGGCTGTGATGGCTTTTCACCACTTAAAATGTTTGCCCGCGGGAAGAGGGGAGGTCAGAGGCTGGCCAGTCACTTCCATCCATGTGTCAGGAGCCAGAATTTAGGAGGCTGGGAAGTGTTGATTTCATTCTAGGTGGCCATACAAACTAGCCGCTCTAGTGCCCCAGCAAGGAAGGAGTACGGGGGAATCGTAAGTCATTTAGATCTTGCCAAGACTTTATTATTCGTGAGGAGATAGTTTCACACTCTCACATCACTCTATCAAATAAGTCTCAGACAATTAACACACATGCAGCTGAGTCCATACTGAACACACACACACACACACACACACGAGAGAGAGAGAGAGAGAGAGAGAGAGAGAGAGAGAGAGAGAGGAAAAGAGAGAGAGAGAGGAAAAGAGAGAGAGAGATTTAATTATAGCACTATAGAATTTCGCTCAGAAATCATTCTGCTTTTGAATTAGTGAATTTAATTCTGTAGCTACAACCATCGTGGAAACTTAGCCTCTTGAGGAAGGCAAGTATGAGAAATAAATTGTCACTACAACCCTATGGCACTTTGGAGCTCAGATTCACCTGTGAGTTCCTTGGCAGTGCTGGGGTAAATCCAGGGCCTTGCACGTGCTACTACCCCCCCCCCCCCCGCTTCCTTTTAGACCTTACAAAATGATTGTAAGAACATAGAAAAGGATATAACCATCAATTTCTTTACTTAAAAACGGTCACAGTAATCAAGCTCACTTCACAAGGGTCATTATGACGATCAAATGAGGCACACCATGCCCGGCCTATCAGCTGGCACGTAATAAAAAGTGTGTGATCGATTTTAAACAGTATGACTGTTAGCTCAGTGGATGATTCTTATTTACGTATTTCCATTTTTCTAAAGCAGATCCTCCACTCGAGCGTGGGAACGTGAGTTTTGCGAGGTGCTCTCCGTTAGGAGGCATTTGTAAACTTTTCTGTTTGGGTCCTTCTGTCAACAGCATCACAGCCACGGCTGCGAGCATTGGGGCAGCTGGGATTCCTCAGGCGGGCCTGGTCACCATGGTCATCGTGCTGACATCTGTGGGCCTGCCCACGGATGACATCACACTCATCATCGCAGTGGACTGGTTTCTGTGAGTATCGGGATCTGTGTTCTGACTCACCCCCGTAGCTCCCACCCACAAGCCCACCCCCCTCCCTGCACCCCCACAATTCTAAAATAACGAACAGCCTAATGGACCTGCAGAAGAACAGAGCGAAAGACACACAGGCTGGAAATTAAATCTTCCTCATGACCTGGTCCCCAGTCCTTATCTCAAGTCCCAGCCTAACATGCCACGCAAACGCCCTCCTCTCTCAGTCTGTAGGGCACATCTGGCTGCTCTCCCTCCCACTCCATAAAGCCACTCAGAGTTGGGAAACCTACTGTCTGCAAAGCTGACATCAGTCAGCCAGGCTTTCTCTGGGTTGCACAATACATCCCCTCAGCAGCTGGAGCTACAGACCCCACATGCCAGCTCAGGTCCTTCCTCCTTGTGCTTCCCACAACAGTGGGGGTAAGTAATTCAGGGCAGATGTTTGTGTCTGAGACCCATGAGGTGAGGGATAGCCCTGCAGACAGAGAGCTCCTATCATCTAGTGGAATTGATCTGGCACTCTGAGGAAAAGCCCAAGGAATGTAGCCTCCACATTCTTAGATCCCCACCATGTAGGGTCTGTCTTCAAGCCTTCTTTTCTCACCCTTCCAGGGATATTGTCTATCCCTAGTCTCTCATAAATTACCATCTACTGGGAAAAAAAATTGTTTAAGGGATGCCCAAAGAGAGTACCTAGGAAAACACATTGGATGTTGGAGTCCACATGGGATGACTTCCCTAGAGCTAGGAAGAGTCCAACAGTGTGCACCAAGGCCAGGGGACAGAGCATGAGTTCCTGGGTTACTTGGGTCATCACCGCAGGCCCCGTGACAGTATCAACCTGCCTAACCACCATAGCTTCCACCTCCCTAAAAGTGAAGATACCCGTGTTCTCTGCCTCCTGTTGGCACTAGGGATTACATTCAATGACAGGTAAGAAAGAACTCAGTCCATGGTACGCCTCTGAGGCATCAATTGACACCAACACTTTGGGGCTGTAGCTCGATTGGTAGAATATTTGCCCAATGTGCACGAGGCTCTGTCTTCATTCTCCAGCACCCCATAAACCTGGAGGGGATGGATGGAGGACTGTGCAAACCTGTGATCTCAGCCATGTGGGGAGTGAAGTCAAAAGGATCAAAAGTTAGAGGCCATCCTCCTAAGCCACACAATGAGTTCAAAGTCAGCCTGGGCTCAATGAAAACTTGTCTCAACAAAAACAAAAGGGACTTTGGTAGAATACAGGCTTCCACTCTCAAGATTTTTTTCAATCTTCATGCATAAAACTGATTGAAATGGGCAGTATATTAAAGCTACATGGTTTACACCCATTACCATAGTATGAAAACTCACACGTGTTTTCATTTCCTTTAAAAGCTAGAATAATAATTCATTATGGGTTGACACAAATAACAATTTTTTTGTGAAAAATAATCACCAGTAGACAAAAAGATTAGTGAAAAGAACGGCACTGGGTTACATCTTGTAAGTCCCCTACACGTCCTGCTTCACATCAGACGGCTGCAACTGTCCTGACTGCATGCAGTGTGCCATGAGGTTGTACATCACGTAGTCTATGCAAGATTTACCGCAAATTCCTGAGAACCTAAGAGTCAAGGAAGCAAATGAGACCATTGTGTTCCTATGAAGTGGTTTGTATCCCAGGATACCTCCCCAAGGAGCCTCTGTACCGTGCTTTGAGAACCCTTAGTACAACGGTAGGTGAATGGAGGAAAGAGAAAATGTTAAATAGAAACGGAGAAGGGGACTGGGGACATGGCTCAGTCCGTATGAGAGCTTGCTGTGTAAACATAAGGGTCTGAGTTCCATCCTCAGCACAGTAGCCGTTAAAAAGAAGCGGGGCACACTGGCACACCCCTACACTTCCAGCATCGCCACTGGAAAGGCAGACAGGAGGACCTTTGGGATTGGCTGGCGAGCCAGTCTAGCTAGATCGGTGAGCTCTAGGTTCAACAAGAGACCCTATCTCAAAAAGTAAGGTAGAAAATAATTGAAGACCACACTGCTGGCCTCCGCACATGCGTGTGTGCAGGTGAGCTCACACACACACACAGGGAGTGGGGGGTCAGCCTTTACTGTTCACCTTCTATTTATAGCCAGACTAATCACTGAAAACTTATCACCTACTTGTCCTTACAACTTTTGACAGTGACTGCTGTAGGTGTGTGTCAAGTATGGAATCATTCCGTTGGAGGGGTACACACTACAAGGAGTTAAAAGATGCTTCTAAAGCCTCCTGCAGTTAGCCAGTTCACCATAGAAGCTGGGATCTGGTGGGTGCTCATGGGACCCTCTCTTTTCCTCCCTTCCTGCCCCACCTGCAGGGACCGCCTCCGAACCACCACCAACGTGCTGGGTGACTCCCTCGGAGCAGGGATAGTTGAGCACTTGTCGAGACATGAACTAAAGAACCGAGATGTTGAAATGGGGAACTCCGTGATTGAGGAGAACGAAATGAAGAAGCCCTATCAGCTGATTGCCCAGGACAATGAACCTGAGAAACCCGTGGCTGACAGTGAAACCAAGATGTAGACCAGCACAGGAGTGCTTTCTCGAGCACCGGGTGTTGGAAAAACTATTCTGCAGTGTGTCCATCTCATTGAGTTCACTCATGCAGTGAACCCCTTCTCATTTCCTCCCTACTCCGATAGGATTGGAAAAATGTCCAAAAACAAGGGAGGGCTTGGCAGCAGCCAAAATACATAGGTTTCAGACCACATTTGGAATTTTTAAATCGCTTCATATTATTCTTACCAAGTAAGTTATTGGAATCAAACATCGTTTTGATATTACAAATTTAGATGGCAAACAATCCTAAGCGATTGTTTTATAAGTAAAAGCATTAAACAAATGACAAGTAAAAAAAAATTTAGAATCAACTTTCAAAATTTAAAAACCCTTCAGAACACAATTGAGTTTTAGTCTTAAAACGTTAACAACTTGATGAGCGATTATCAGTTACCTTTTGGGTAGCAGAGATGTTTCCCCATTTCTCCTGACTTCACCAGTACCAGGGCAATGCCCACATGCACAGCCTTGAGGAAAAGCAGAAAGTGTGGTCTTGAGTGAGACTCATCTCATGCCTTGGCCTCAGTATTTTCATCCTGAAAATGAGTGACTCCTTTAGACACACTGGGCCTCTCTAGCTGAGATTTCTGTGACACCAGGAAGACCCTGCCCTGTATGTATGACATGGAGATCTCAAAGAGGACACGTAATGGAAATGGAGAGTTCTCTTTAAGGGCAGGCTGTGTGTGGCTCACTAGGTCCTGGGTCTAAAATGTTGGTTATATAAGTAGACATGTGGAAGGCCATTCCAGGAGTGGGATTATTTGTGGGGCCCCTTGCCTGTTTTGGTATGGTTTGGTTTGTTTACCAATATTAGAAGCGCTCACTTCTTGGGTATTCTCCCCAAACCCAAGGGATAGCTCTAAGAAAGCTTCCCGCCACTCCTCAACTGACCATTAGATGTTTAGGAAATAAACAGAAGACTAGCAATTAGCAAGTGTGCTCTTGGTCTTACTGCAGAACACTAAGGAGCAGAGAAAGAACAGAGCATGGCCCACATTACAAAGGGAGGATTCTTTATAAAGATCAAGAACAGCTGGTCTTCTTTCAGAGGAGTAAAAGGGAGAGCGACATCTCGGCCCTTTCTGTTAACCTGAACACTTCAGGTCTTCAGTTTCCAATCAGTCCCCAAAGAAATGACATCTAATGCCACTTCTTTCATACTTCAGAGTCAAACAAATGAGATTTCTGGGACATATCCACGTACTGGATAGATGTTCTCATCTCTGAAAGTGTTTTCTAGTTTTGGGGGAGTTTTTTGTTGTTGTTGTTGCTTTTGTTTTGTTTTACAATTTAAACAGAAGTGCTTAGGATGAAAGAAACAAGATACTTCTTTGTATAGAAATGGCACTTGGCAAATCGTTTGAAATTCTCATCTAGAATGGGGTTTGCTTTAGTTTTGTTTGTGGCCCTACAAAAACATGGTAGATGAGTCAGCATGAAAATAACGTCAATGAGGACACAAGAAAAGACAGCAGGGGCATTACTTTCAGGCAAGGCAGCTCCCAAGTTTAAAAGAGATTAAGTATCTTTACCCCCTTAGGAATATTCAGTCAAAGATACTCATTGGGAGCCATCGGATAGTACCAGCTGCATTAGTTTCTGACCGAAAATGACGAACGGACATAATCATGCTAACAAACTGAGTATCTAGAAATGCGTCTCCCAATCTACAATTAGAGATATTTTATAGAGATCTTGAGCATTCCGTGCATATAAAGGTTAACACTAGGCTATGGTGGAATAATCGTTTAATAACGGCAAGCTCTGTTTGGGAAATACACTACAGAAGTTAATATATGTGGCAGTCGTTTTAAGACACTAGTAGAACAAAACTTAATCATGTCAAATTAATGCTGTTACCCAGTGTGAGGTTTTTTGTTTTTGTTTTTGTTTTTTTGTACTAACCATTTCTTATGAAAACAGATCCTCCAAGGTAATCCCTTTGCCAGTCTATCAGAGGCTCTGCCACTATGGACTGGAAAGCATTACTTTGTAGATGTATTTTCAATAAAGAAAAAATAGTTTTACATTAACATATTTGCATGTTGTTATTATTCTTTTTCCCCATTTATGTAAATGCTGTAAGTGAGCACAAGGTATGCCAGAGAAAGATGCACCTCTGGATGGTAAAATGTTAGCAGAACCAGCTGGGAGGAGTTAGCCGAGAGGCAATACATAATGACATTCTGTAGCTCAGCTCCTAGAACTGGAGGCCAAAAAGAGGAAGAGAGGTGGGATGCACGGTGCTGTGACAACTTGCACTTGGTTGCCCAGGTCGGATTCCGATTTCTCAGATAAAGGGAATCATTTCTGTGTTGGGAACCAGAAAAGCGGACGCTACCATGGCACTCCTTCAAATAGTGATTTCCTGTCTGACCTTCAAATTAAGTAGATTTATCTCTGTGGTTACCGCTGCCATTTAGGAAAAGAACAGAGTTAGATCCCAAAAGGTATTTCAAAAGCAGTCCTAGATACTAATAACCACTTACTGAGGAGTATTTTCCCTCCAGCTTCTTAATAAAGGATTGGTGGACGGTATCGTGAAATCTCCAGCCTCAAGTGGCAGCAGTAGATTCTTTAATCTCTCCGGCTACCAGCAGGGGGCAGTCGCCTACAGAAAAATTTCCTGCGTAGAGCCCATGGAGTTTAGGCCATTTTGGGAAGGCTTCAGTGGGATTACAGCGCTTAGAATTATAAAGTTTTGTACATTTTGCATTTTCCTTAATCTTCATTAGTTTCTGTATAGATTATTAGGATGGGAGTTTTTACAAATCACTGTATCTGAACGTTTTTCCAAGGCATAGATGATGTTCACTTAGCCGATTTGGGACTAGGAAGGAGATTGCTCACATCTAAAATATCAAAACCTGGTCACCCTGGAGAGAGATTATCTGCAAGCCTGCGGAGTATTCTGGACATTGGATTGCGTTCTGGGAGGTGCCAGAGCGGACCAACCCCCTGCTAGAAAGTACTCGCTCCTTAACCAGTTTATCTTCGCTCTGCATCCTAAGGTGGAGGCTCTCCCCAGAGCCTGGTCGGTGAGACTGGAGGGACTGAGGAACAGGGCACCTCAGTCCCAGCCTAACCAGGAGACGGAAACAAGTAGAGAGCCCCACGTGGGTGGTCATAAATCTGCTCACAAACAGAACTATGAAAAAGAAAATCAGGCGAACATTTTTCACTGTTTCTAAGTAAATATATTTAGCTTTGGGGTCTCCCCCCCACCCCCACCCCCGCTAACATTTTTAAAAATGTCTAGGTCTTTAGAAGATAAGGGTCCATGCCTTCCTTTTCCTGTAGTAAACCTGTCATTCCACACTGTCCAAAGCAACAGGAGTCCTTCCTAAGGGGGAGGGGGGACTCTAGCACCGCTGCCGTTTGCGTGAGTCTGAACGGAGCTTGGGGGGTAGGGAGGGTTTGCTTCCCCCTGGAGGGGAGCTTTGTGGGCAAGACCCCGCTGGGGTCCGGAACACAGGGCCTCTTTCCGGGCAGCCCGCTGGGCACTTGACCCGAAGCTGCTGTCAGTCATCAGGCCTCTGTGTTAGTGGGTTGTGTCTCCTCTGCTCCCGCCCGGGTGGTCCCAGATCTGGATCAACAATGCCTAGCTCTGTGTGGCCTCCTCTCCGGGCCAGGGCAGCTGAGAAGTGTCACGACTAGGGCACATTCTGAATGAATAAGCCCACAAAAAAAAAAAAAGGAACGGAGAGGGAAGGGACTGCCTGCGAGTAGTGTCCTAAGGGAGGAAGTGAAGAGAAATCCGGGGAACATCCGCTAGGTATCACGGAAGCCCATTCAGGACCACCACGGAGAAGGCTCTGGCCTGAATTCACCTGAGTAACGCCTCGTTCTGAAGTCTGCAGTAACAAGCGGGCTTAATCTGCAAAAAGCCATCAAGTGCCGGAAAATTCCTAAAGGTCTCCTTTTCTCGGTTCCCTCTGCCACCCTACCTGCGCAAAATCTCTCCAAGGGGCCCCATTTTCCTGGGCATCACTTTTCAGGACCCCCTACACAAGTGGTTCTCGACCCTTGCACGGGTCACCTAAGACCCTCGGAAAACACTGATATTTACATTACGATTCATAACAGTAGCAAAATTACAGTTATGAAGTAGCAATGAAAATAATTTTATGGTTTGGGAGTCCCCACAACATGAGGAACTGTATTAAAGGGTCTCAGCATTAGGAAGATTGAGAACCGCTGTCCTGGAGTCTAGTGGATTCTCATTCTCCGGTACTTTTTCTTACTTTCTCAGCCAGAGGCCAGCACTCTGAAAGCAGCCTGGCGACATCTCCCAACCATTGGGCAAGGATCCTCCTACCCACAAAACTGCTACTCCAGCTTTGACTTTTAGGACATTCATATTTCACTAAATTCTACCTCTGTAAGTAGATTGTCAGATGAAATACAAGACACCTCATTAAACTTGAACTTCAGGTAAGTTAGCAAATATTGTTTTAGTCTAAGTATTAAATAATAAATAATATACTGAGGATGCAAAACGGAGCACTGGATATTCCATATTATTTGGTGACTTGGGAGGTCCACATACAAGTGAAAAGAAAATTAGAAAATGATTTCTAAATTTATTTTCTGTGCATTGATGTGAAGGTGTAAGATCCCCTGGAACTACAGTTGTGAGCTGCCATGTGGGTGCTGGGCTGCCATGTGGGTGCTGGGGATTGAACCCAGGTCCTCTGGAAGAGCAGCCTGTGCTCTTAACCACTGAGCCATCTCTCCAGCCCTAGAAAATGATTTCTATTTGCCTCAGCACAGTGGATGTAAAATGTGAAGGAGTCTGTGTGTTGGGGGAGGGGGTCTTTATCCCCATTTCGACTTGTAATTGCTCATCCAAAGGGAAAACACTCTTTAAAACGTCCACTTCTAGAACTCTCTACCGTTTATTTCTCTTGGCATCATTAGCACTGATCATGACCTTGTAAATCTTGTGGCCACCATCTACAAGCCTGATGGATCACCTTCAGGGCTCTGCACCACTGTCTTAAATAAGCTCAATGATGTTTAGCTTATCCGCGCTGGAAGTATTTGAAGGCTCACGCTCGCTTTGTTTTGCTTCCGTCTCCTTCTCTCCTTCCCTTCCCTCCCCCTCCTCCCTCTCTGTCCCGACTCCAACATGGAATACTTTCCGAAATCCATTAAAACACAGGCATGTCACTAACATTGCTTTCAAGAGACTGGGCACTTTTCTTTTTACTTGGGGGTGGCTTTTAGAAAAGTACCTGCCTGTCTGTCATCCTGTCCTACTCAAACCTGACAATTTTCCGGTGGCCATAAAGAGGGAAACGGGGCATCTTTTCAAAATCTTTTCCAGAGACTGTGAACGGCACTTACTCTGCAGAAGCCCCTACATTAAGCCAGGCCTGAGGGCCAGGACGAGCAGGGACCAACCAGGACTGCCGAAGGAAGAGAGTCACATTCTCCCCAGTGATGGCAGGCACTCAGTGGCTTTCGAGGCCAGGGTGGATCTCCTGGGAAATAGCATCAGCTGGCAATTTAGGAGTCCTTCCTCTAACTCTGGAGGTTCAGGAAATCATAAAAAAAAGTCCCGGAAGTGCCCAGCCAGGAGCTTTGAGACACAGCCATTGGAAGAGAAAATAAAGACGATTTAGGGATCCGCTTAGCTCAGTGTGAGCCCATCGGATGGCCTGTCCTGGGAAGAATGTGACCGGCCAAGATTCTGTCAGCAATACTCCTCTGAAAATTGTCACCCAATCCACTGCATCGAAGCTACAGGAGCCCAGAGAGCCAGTCTTGTCTTTAAGCCCGGAAGAACTGTGAACCAAACAAATAGAAAATACAGCTATCCTCAGGAAAATGTAATGCCAGGCATGGTAGTGTATACATCATACCAAGCATGCATGGTGGCTTATGCCTCTTATAAAACCCCAGTGCTTGGGAGAATGAGGCCAAAGAACCACAAGATGGAGGCCAGTCTGGACTACCCAATGATCATGTCTCAACCAGAGAGAAAAAGGGATGGAGAGAAAAAAGAAAAGAAAGCTTCATGTCTCCTAAAATTTAAAGGCCTCCAACTTCTGGACACAAATCTGGACACAACAATGGGTTAATCTCCACCATAATACCTCAGTGAACCCATCTGTACAAGTGGGGTTCAGATAAAGCCTGGTACCTCCAAACCTAGCTTTCACATTGACTTACCATATGTTGGAAGGGATGTTCATAACATGAGCCTTAGCTAAATGGTTCCCTAAGATTGGCACACTATAAAATCCAGCTTCTTCATCTGAAATGAATGTAATCATTCCTTTTGCAGGGGGGTGGCAATGGCGAGTAAATGGAGTACATATTCATCATTTGCATGCTTGTGTGTGTTTATCGAATTCTCAGCTCAGTTCTGGGCACTCGGGATGACTCTTAAAAATGTTTACAACAAAATAGGCCAGTAAAGGCAGAAAAGGCCTCGGGGTGACACTGAAGTGGGGTGGTGGGGGCTGGGAAATAGCAGCGGTGCTAGGCTCCACCTGAGTCCGCGGGGGACTGGAAGGAGCTTAATGGGAGAGAGGCTGTGGGGAGGAGTCCCGTCACCCCTGGAAACCAGCATTTCCAAAATTTGCCAGGGCTCTTCAGGAGAGGCCCAGGCGCTGCACGGGGTGGGGGTGGGGAGCTGGGGCCGGGCACACCAACCGTCCCTGCCAGAGTCTGCCAACCTTTTGTCAGGCCTGGTTCTCTCAGCGGCCTGGCGCTGCATGGTGGTTTTGTGAAGCGCATAATTCAGACACTCTGAAGAGACCACCCAGCTTCCTCTCCCAGAGTCTCCCAGAGAACAAAACTGCCCCTCTGTGTGCCGGTGACCTCTCGCTCTGCCGGCCCCCTCCCACTGTCCGTCCTGTCCTCTCAGCCAAGTAATGGAAAAGCCAGTCAAGTCTCCCCTTGGTGGGAACCAGGGGATGCGATGCTAAAATTACCAAGAGAGGAAGGCCACTCTGAGCCTGGAATACTGCTGCCACCACGTGGCCAGGGCCTCCAGCAGGCCCGCCCGGAGCAGCACACACCCGTCTAGAAACACCGAATGTTCTCTAGAAACCCATAATGGATGGGCTCAAGGAGGGCTGTGGGTTGAGGAAAAAACAAAAACTCAGAAGTCTGAATGAAAACTGAACTTGAAGAAGTCTGTGTCTGCAGCGTGATTCTCAGAGTGTAGGACGGGATGGATATTAATATCCCTTGGGAACGTATTAGAAATGCTATCCTAGACCTGGAGTCAGACACTGGAAGGTGGTACCCAGCAGTCCGCTTTAACAAGACTGTTGCACGCCAAGGCTTTAGGACCACTGATCCCGAGTCTGAGAAGGAAGAGACTGTGGAACTGACCACCAGGGTCCTTTTCCTTCCTTGGCGATGCGCTCTGGCCCTTGGGCAGGTTGCTTAACATTCCTACGCCTCTCTATGCTCATTTTTATTTTCTGGGATTAAGGAGGAATAGATTAGATACAAAACAGAGGGAAAGTCCCGCTTGTGTGTATATATGCTTGAAAAAAAGGATCTTGTTCAAGGGCTTACTATTCTGAGCTAATAAATTTGCTCGTGGTACCACTACAGTCCACGGGGAAAATTCAGGTCCTTTGTGTATTCAACAGTTATTTATGGAGTGTCGATCATGTGCCAGGCACAGAAATGGGCACTATAGATAAAGCCCCTCCCTTCGTGGAGCTCTATATTATTCAGGTCTAAAATAGATTTCTGAGGACTGAACTACGTCTCGCTTCCAACATTTGTATATGAAATTCAACCTCCACAGACATGCATGCTCAGAGCATAGGCCACGTATCTGAAAGCCAGGAAAGGACCGCCCACCAGAAGTCAACCATGCTGGCACTCCAAGGGCTTTCAGCCTCCAGACTGTGCCCGATAAATGTGTTTCCTTCAGGTCTCCCAGTCTGTGGTGTTCTGTTACGGCAGCCCAAGCGGACTGAAACATGGGATAAGTATAGTCACTGTTAGCAAGAACAACAGCAGAGGGTGAGACCCGGAGATAGACTGGAGAACTCTGAGTACAGGGTGGTCCAGGAGGCTTCCTGGGGAAGTATTGTGCAAAAGATCTTAAGGAAGTAAGGCACCAGCTTTGGCCTCGGATGGGAGAAAAAGCTGGTGGTGAGGCACCTCAGGTGTGCAGTGTGGGCTGCCCAGGAGGTAAAGTACCATGAGAAGCCAGTGCGGCTGGATGAAGGGGATGGAGTCAGACAAGGACCAAGACTCCAAGGGTCTTATAAACCACACGGAGGAGGTAGACATTGGTCTACGTAGGATGGAATGCCTCTGGGCATGAAAGGCTAAAAGATCCTTTCCTTAGACGTAAATGTGCCTCCTCCAAAATTCACACAACAATAGCATTGGGCCATTAAGACCTGAGTAGGCCAAGGACACTTCTCCTTCATGAACAGTGACTAGGATAATAAAGGCCCTTATAGAAGAGACTCCCTGCAGCCTTCCTTGGGTTGCTTACATTCTAGCTTTCCACCTGGGAAGGCAGTGTTCTTCGCTTCCAGTGAACGTTTATCTTCCGTTCTCTAGCCTCTAGCATTGTGGGAAGGTAAACCCTTGCTCTTTAAAAATTCCCCAGTGCCGAGTATTGGATTATAGCAAATGGAACTGAGATAGTACGTCACTTTTCTGTTTGTCCTCCAGCCTGACCATCCCAGTGTTCGTCCAGATCTTCAGGGTAAGTCAGCCACTTTCTATAGAGATGGTTGGGATCCTTCAACACCGTCTCCTGCTCTTTCTGCTCCCTCTCTGAATTCTTCAACCGGCCCTGGCTGGCCCATCAAGACAGGGCCCCTTGAGACTCCGTTTCTCAACCTGTCATCCCCATTTCACAGGAATGAGAAAAACTCAGCTGTGGAAGTCACCCTCTGTCAGTCAGGGCACAAGACACAGTCAGGGAATGAGGTCAGGGCATGCATACATCATTCTCCTCAGAAACCTCCCTTGTGGCATCCTTATTTTCCCGCCCATGCCCACGGTTGAAAGGGCTGGGTTTTTGCATTGCCTTCTTCTCCTTTTGCATAAGAACCCTGTGGTCTGGCTCAAGATAAGTAAGGCGGGAAATGAGGGAATTTAGGAAATGGGATCCTTCTATAATACCTGCTCTCAAGCCTGTTGCCTTGAAACAAGATTCTATTTCGAGAACCAAAACCTGAGTACCGTCGATTTCTCTCTACTGTAATTATCCCAATTTCTTCAGGCAAATGAGTGGCCTTGGCCAGCTTGGCAGAAAGTATATTCTGAGAAGTAAAAGAGAAAATTGTATCAGCTCTTCCTCAAATATTATGTTATTGTTATGGGGGGTGGCACACGGGCGCGGCGGTGGCTGGCAGTAGAGAATTCTTCCCTAGGATTCTTTCTCATACAAGTTTTTTTAAAAACTCATCTTCCATCTCCTAGTTATCCCTTGGAGATTTATTCACTTATGAAGCTATTTGGGCCTTTTACGTCAGGCTGAGTTTTTCATCCATAATTTATTCCACACATCCCTTCCTTGAAATCACAGGTCACTTCAAGTCAGGCCACCAAGTCACATTGGACTTCCTGGACTTTGGAGCGCCATGAGATAAAAGGTTAAGAGCCCCTACAGAAGAAGGAGATGGGCTATCCTGGACATCAGATGCTGAAGGAGCTTGGCCCCACCTTCCCGCCCTGGCATAGACTGTGTCTGGATCTTCTCTGGTTCTTTCCTCATAAAAAGAGCCCTAGTGAGGAGAGGTGGCTTCACATCAAGTTAACGGGCATCTTCTCCAAGCCTTCCCAAAAAAAGATGGAGGAAAACTCTGATATAGGAAAGAAGTCCATAGCTACTGGCTTCTCGTCCCGATGGGAAGCAGCAATGGGATGTCGGCAGCAGCTCCTCTCAAACCCAATTCCCACTGTGCAGAAGGAAATCAAGGGTCCATCTTAGCAGAAAGAAAAAGCTCCCTTGTCCTTCGCCTCCTACTCACATTGTCCTGCTCCACCTGGTGCTGGCTGTGAGCTCCTGAGACCAGGAGTCACTCCTGGTTAAGTCTGTACACTGGCTTTGTAGCCTTAACTCCAGATCACATCAGAACCTTTTTCCTTTCCTTTTTTTTAAAATTATTTATGTATTATTTATTATTGAGAATGATGTGTGGAGGTCAGAGGATAGCTTGTGAGAGTCAGTTCTCTCCTCCCACTGTTTAGGTTCCAGGGATTCAACTCCAGCCATCAGGCTTGAGAGCAAATGCCTTAGCCCACCGAGCCATCTCTCCCCAGCCTCCTCCTCCTCTTACACACTCGCTCTTACACACTCGACTCCGAGCCCTAGTAACTTCCCATCTCTATATACCCAGCATCTCCCCTTCCTCTGGAGAAGCAGCATTAGAATCAACGAAGTTGGTGGAGATTTAATCAAGACACTCTTGGCTCATGCCCAGCACCTACAGTGCTCAAAAAGTTCTATCTTTTTTTTTAAAAAACATTTATTTATTTGTTATGCATACAGTGTTCTGCCTGCATCCCTGCAGGCCAGAAGAGGGCACCAGATTCCGTTACAGATGGTTATAAGCCATCATGTGGTTGCTGGGAATTGAACTCAGGACCTTTGGAAGAATAGCCAGTGCTCTTAACCTCTGAGCCATCTCTCCAGCCCCCAAAAAAGTTCTATCTTTATTAGGACTAAAATTAAGCAGGACCTCACTGCACATCTCTGCCCCCCACTCGGGCTCTGTGAAAGGTCAGCAGCTCCAAAGACCCTTCCATCTTACCCCCCACCCCCCACCCCCATGTTGTCATTACCAGTGTCCTCACTAAATGCTGCTTTCCTGTGCTTAGTCCCCGTGACTGTGTCTACACAGGGACCAGTGCCACCACAGGATGGCAGCAGATCGCCACCATTGCACTTCCCAGTTCTAAAGCCAAATCAGTCCGTTGAAGTGAGTTATTTAGCTGGGATATTTTTTTTTTTTTTTGATTTTTCGAGACAAGGTTTCTCTGTGTAGCTTTGCGCCTTTTCCTGGGACTCACTTGGTAGCCCAGGCTGGCCTCAAACTCACAGAGATCCACCTGGCTCTGCCTCCCGAGTGCTGGGATTAAAGGCGTGCGCCACCACCGCCCGGCTTCTTAGCTGGGATATTATTATAAGGCAGGTCCAGGGAATTAATGCTCCGGTGAGGAGGACTATTTGTCAACACGTCACAAGAAAACAGTGACACGGATTAAGGCTCAGAGGAGCTGGAGTACAACAAACTCCCCTGCTTCCTCGGGG
>CABHPP010144868.1:0-49747 GCA_902168425.1 Peromyscus attwateri | reverse complement strand
TTCTCTGTGTAGCTTTGCGCCTTTCCTGGAACTCACTTGGTAGCCCAGGCTGGCCTCGAACTCACAGAGATCCGCCTGCCTCTGCCTCCTGAGTGCTGGAATTAAAGGCGTGCGCCACCACCGCCCGGCGACAACTATCTTTTTAAAGTGTCAGATTTAAAGGTAGCTTTGTGAGTTTGCAGGGAGCCCTCACCTCTGCCCTCAGCCCAGAAGATTCCATGCCCACACGGTGGGCTCACCCAAATGGAAGATATCGAAACTGCGAGGAAAATAAACTGGACTTTTGTGATTCTGAGTCACAAGAAATTCTGTTTTGCTTAGACAGCAGGATAAACAGCAAGGCATCTCAGGGAAGCCTCTTTGGCCAGGTCATAGAGTGATGTTTTATCTATATACATGCACGCGCATGCATGTACGTACACACACACACACATACACACACACACACACACATACACACATATACACACATACACACACACACACACACACACACACGCATGCACACACACACTGATGGGGGCGGGGCATTCTGAGAATACTCAAAACTTCTACAACTCTATGCAACAGCTACTTCCGTTCCGTCTTAGAGGTGAAACTGAGGTGAGCTTTTCCTGGGGAGAACTATGCAGCGCTGCTGATAAGCTTGGCTTCTTGCTTCCTTCTCGAAGGCTGGGTCTGAAACACATTTTAGGCTTTCCACGGGAGTCAGTAAACTCTGACTTGGAGAAGATGGGTGCAGGGTTCAGGGCAAGCCTCTGGCACTGGGGGTGTGTCATCTCCGGAAAATCCCTGTTTCTTTTCTCTCAGCTCCTAATTTGTGAAATAAATCTGTAGGCACATTAGACTTCAACATAATCATAAATTTGACCTGACCATTTTAAATCTAGGAATAAAACTGAAGAAACAAAGACAGGAGACTCAAGGCTTGAGACACTTTAACCTGTTTTTAGGGATAGTGCAAACATAGAAATAAGTTACCTGCCCACGAATGTGGTAATGGTTAGGTAGAAATACGTGTTGTTGTCATGAAAGAAGATTGTTAGCATTTAGGTGGGTGGAGAACAGTTAGAACTGGAACAAAACTGTCTTAATAAAATTCAGCAAAAAACAAGGTGCTAGGCCATATAGAGTAAAATCTTAACTATGTACTGATGAGAGAGAGTGTGTGTGCTTGTGTGTTTTAAACACATGCAAAGGTTAGGAAAGATACATAAATAGCAAAAATGGCTATTTCCGCCAATAGGGATAACTCTAGTTTTTTAAAATTCCTCTTTGTTTACCATTTGTCACTTCCATGATGAATTATGTAGTCAGAATAAGTTATTTTGAAAATGAAAGTAATGAGTTAGTCTAGATTATCTCTAATTTTTTTTTTTTTATAATTCCACTAAAATTTTCACACACAAAAAAATGGTATTTCCCAAAAGCAGTTGCTCCTCAGAACAGAACCATGTTACCCCACCAAGCAAGGCAGGGTCAGCATCCAGGGGCAGAAAACTACAACAGCCCACTTTAGAAACCGTAGTGTGGCTGTTCACCTCAGTGAGGTGGTTCAGAACATGACAAAGGAGGCTGGCTCGGTCCTAACCAAGCCAAGGGCGGAGACTGGGGCAGGGGCTGGGGCTCAGTGTATGATGTTCTTACCATCACCTGGGAGACTCTAAGTTCAGTCCCCAGGGCCACTGCCAGCAGCTTCTCACACACTGCAAATGAATTTTACCTTGAGGCCTCCAAAACCGAGTGTACCGTCAGATTCTCAAGCAGTCCAGATGGCATGGCTCTCAGGACTGTGTGCCAGCGGGGCACTTAGGGCTCAGATGAACCATCCACGGTAACCAAACAAGAACACCCAGGACTCAGGAATGCCCCAGCCACCCTACACCTCTTTCAAGTGACTGTTCCCCTGGAAGAGATTTCTTATGCAAAACACCCTTTCACTGTAACTGTAGGGGTCCAGTTGATTTGCAGTCTGACTCAGGAGCCAGCAAGTCTGCAGGGCTGGGTATGATTCTTAAAGCCACAGGTCCCAAAGGCCTGGACACTGGGTCACTCAGACTTTGGTGAACATTACTGCCTTTCCTGTTCCTAGAATGAATATAGAAACAGTGCCGAAGGAGGCCACTGTCTGCTGCTTCACTGCCTTTCGGCAGAACCATACAGAGCCATCGTTAACGTGAGGGGCTCTATTTTAGGGACCATGTCAGCAGAATCGGGGAGCCCCCTGCACCTGTCCCTCATCACTCGCAGGAATTAGCTCCTGTATTCAAATTGAGCCTCTCCTAAGAGTTTCCCAGCCTCTCCTTATTCCAGTCTCATCCAAGGTGGGAAGCAGCTGTTGCCATCAATGTCACACTAACTGCTGGGAGTGCAGCTTCCACACCTCCCGTGGGAAGCACTTCGCTCAGCCGCCTAGCCTGACCTTTACAGAGAACACAGGAGGGGGAGCACACTCACCTTGGATGTGTGAGGAAACTGTAGCTTGTGGAGAGAGAAATGATTGTCCTGAGTACAGCTAGTTAGCAGCAGAGTTGACGTAGCCAACAAGGGGCAGCCGTCTTCTTCAATACCATGTCCCTAGAGCCTCTGTTTAACCCCCTCCCTTTTCCTCATCTTCGTTACCTGGAATTACCCCGTTTAGTGCCTCGGGGGCTCCTAGGTCTCAGACAGGGATGCTGGCATCCTTGGAGGAAGGTGCACTTACAGTGTCTTCTGCCTGCTTGAGATGCGTCCTTTCTGAGAGAAAAGGGTTTGAGCTGGTGTGAGATGAGCAGCAATCGGCTCCCAGCCCTCTTGGGGGCCGGTCATCTGGCTGGATGGGACCAGAGATTTCTCTCAGCTGTGCTGTAGAACAAGCCCAGGGTTTAGACACAGAGGATATGTCCTTGAGCTAGCTTGCAGGCAGGGACTTCCTTTGAAGTCAGGGCCGGGGAGGAGGCAATCCAAGGACAGCTGCCACCCTGGTGCCACCACTCATTAGGACTGAGGTAATGGTCAACGTGTTGGAAGACTCAGAGGCCTCAGAACAATGTTGGGAATTAGGTGAACCACTGTTGGAGTGCATCCTGGGGAGCAAGAACGAACTGAGTGTTATAGAGTGTATCTGTTATAAGTTAAGCCAGGCTTTCCTGAGACATGGCCCATGATGCTCTCAAAGTAAAGGAGTGTTGAGCTACAAGCCAGCTGAGCAATGTCCAGTCAGGAAGTGGAACATGCTTCCCAGGCACTCTGCCTCCATGGACAGATCCCAGCACTCAGCTTCAGGGTCAGAGTGGAGGAGAGGATAAATGGGCCTTTCAGACTTTGGATCTTCAAGGTCTGTTGCTGGAGTCATTTCTGACACAGGTCACAGAGTGTCTCCACTCTCCGGTTCAGGGCCCAGGTACAAGGTCTATTTTCTTTATTTTTGAATAGTTATCTAATTCAGAAGTCAGAACTTCTAAGACAAAATAACCTTATTCAGAGAAACAACAAAACACAGTTAGATCAGTTCAAATCGGTGGTCCGCGTCCGTTGCCGCCCCTCGCCCTGCGTGCTCTTCCTCTGCGCATGCACACAGCCTCACCGCTCCCCCAGGCAGTGCTGCCTCGCCCTGGACCCGGGGCCATCAGAACCAACGTGCCCGTGCTATCGTGCTGTTCTTGTCCTGTCTGCACTCACTTCTGCAGAAGCCATTATGACCTCCGGTTTAATTCCAAACATATAAAGCCTTATTTCTAAATCAGCGACACTTGGCCGAGTAATGGAGAACACTGGCCTAGTAAGTAGGCAAAAGGAAGGGCTCACCCACACAGCGACAGTGTCCAGTCGAGGCCCAGACTTGGTTTCTGCTGTTCTCATTTGTTTCGTTGTGTTGACATTTGTGACTTACGATTTAGAGCAGCAGCTCTCAACCTGTGGTTTCACGGGGGTCACCTAAGACCATCGGAAGGCACAGAGATTTGCATTACTATTCCTAACAGGAGCAAAACTGAAGTTTTGAAGTAGCAATGAAAATAGTTTTAGGCTAGAGATGACCACAACGTGAGGAACTCTATTAAAGGGTGGCAACATTAGGAAGGTTGAGGATATTTGTTGACTGTTCCACAGGTTACAAGACACTGTACTAGAGATGGAAAGGAAGATAAGAATGAAGGAAGAGAAGGAAGGAGGGAGGGATGAAAGAGAGAAAAAGAAAGACAATTAGGAAAAAGGAAGAGGGGAAGGAAAGGGGGGCGGGGGGAGACTAGTGACATCACCCTTCATAAAAGAGAGTGACCCGAGCAGAACACACTTGGAGCCTGCACTGAAAATGAGAAAGTTCATGATGCATTTCACCTGACTGTAAAAGCTGAGCAGATGGGAGAAACACATTCTAGACGGTGTAACTAGAACTTCTGAACGTACACCACACCCTTGGAGCTGGGCCACCTGGTTCCCTGCGGTGAGCTGGACAGACGTGGGGAGATGGCCATGGTCCTGCCCTTCCTTTTATGGTTTTGTGACCAGCTGAGCCATCCCTCAGATGAGGCCTGGGGCCTGTGGGGACGCCAGGGCTCACACCACTCATTAAGCCTTCATTGTAGAAAAACATCTCTGTTAGAGCTCTTGCACACCCTGTGTTTATGCCCGGCTACTGTCACAACTGTGGGCTATGACATCCCCTGTCCCTTGAAGGCAGGGTCCATCTGTAGTTCTTGCGGCCATCATGGTAACATCCACTCTGTCAATCTACCCCCTGTACTTGCAGATGATGAGTCGAAAGCCAGACAAGCAAGGCTTCTCACCCTAGGCCACACAGGCAGGGGCCATCCACCTTGAGCTGGCCTATAGCACCCCTCTCTCCTTAAATGCTCCTGAATTTACCTGGCAGGCCCACAGTGCTCATTCCAATCCACCAGAAGCTGCTCCAACTCAGAAGGTCGTCCAAACCTGCTATCAACTTTGAAAGCATTCAAGTCATTGCGTTCTTGAATCTGATCATTTAACCCTTCTAAGCTAGACATACTCTGTCTGTTGTTTTCCTGATTTCTCCCTCGGAGCTTCTATCTGACCTACAGCTCTAAGAGATTTAAAACTTTCGCTCAAGATTAAGTTCCTATGGCCCATTTCCTGTATGCACTTGCTTCTCCAGGGGAAGCAATCAATCACTTGATTGATAATTTCTGAATAATGGAGATAAATACTTTCCATGTGGGAGAGCTCCCATGCTTAAGGTTATTGACAGGTACATTTGTCAACATATCATGGTGGTTTCATAGGATCCTCCGCTACATCCAGCCCTAGTGACTCTCCTTCTCCATGGTGAAAATGCGTAAGCACCGTTTGTTACACAGGTCACCGTAAGGTTCTAGAGACCCAGCGGGAAATGCTGCTACCAAGACCCATTGAATTTCTAAGAGGGCTTCATATCTGGCTGCCAAAAAGGAATTCTGTCCCTCTACGTCTGTGAACAGCTTGTGTGGTTCTTCCAGCATATAGGGAACAAAATGTAGTTTCTTTAGGTTGGAAATATACACAGAAAAATCCGGTTTTCTGTTCTTCTAAATAAACTCACAAATTATGAACAAAGGTGACACAGATTAGGGTAAATGTCCACCTCTCGTGGGGTGGCCGTGTACAAAATGCTGTGGATATTTTTATCAGTTGCTATTTTAATTTTCATGTCAACGCTCTGAAGGCTGGGACTCTGAGCTCTTATGCATGCAGGAGCACTCCGATTATCAACAGTAGAGGCAGTATGTGAGCCCAGACAGAGAGGAGAGGAAGCTTTGCCACCAGAGACTCACAGCCTTGCTGTTAAGTCAAGGCAACCACTGCCCCCCCCCCCCCCCCCCCCAAAAAACAAAAACCTTCGGTCACCATGGCAACATCTTTGTGTCCCTCAAGAGGCAGACACTGGTGTCATCTTCATCCCACCTGTCCGTCCCCCCCACCCCCACCCTGCTGCCGCGGCTGGAGCCGGTGCCTTTGACCCTGAGTCTATGGCTGGCTCAAAGCCTCTTACTGACCTCTCTACCACCATGCACAGGCTGTCCCCACAAGTGAAGGGTTAAAGAGTCTAGGCTTGCAACCTCAGCAAACAGAAGGCCTTGGGGAATTTTACCTACACCCTAGCCTCTCAGGGTCACCTAGTTGGCCTAGCTGGCCACTTGGGGACAGCAGAGACTCAGGGCAGCAAAAGGCAGAGCAGAGATTGGAGATGAAAGAGCCAATTCTCCATTCTTCTGTGGTCCCCAGAGATGAACACTGTGACCTTGTTCCCAGTCTCCAGCCAGCTGTCCTCCTCCCTCTCTGAGAACACTCCACCCCCGAGACGTGTCCCTGGAAATGTATCCTCATGTGTTGGGGAGAGGGAATTGGAGATGATTTGCTGGAGATAGGGGGGGGGAAAGTAGACAACCCCAGCCACGGCTTTTTATGAACATTTCTTTTTCAACTAGACAGACAAGTTTCGTTATCCATACAGTAGCCTAAAATTCTATTTTGGTTTTGTTTTTCCCCACTGGTTAAAATAAATGTGGCCCTAACTCAATGAATCAAAGTCCTGGCATCCCATAATACCTCGAGTCCCTCTTGTCAGCCTAGAAGGGAAGGTTTCCAAGGCTAGAGTGCTCACAGGATTAGGTTGCTGAGTCCAGAACTACACTGACTGTGGACTCCATTTGTGACCCAGTTACAGCCCAGAGCCCCCAGCCGGCCGAGGACAGTCCAAAGTTTCAGACTATGTCCTACAGCTTTGAGGCTGGCAGAGAGCTTTAAAGACCCAGGGTTAAGGTCCAATGTATGACTGAAGTTCAGCTCACATAGCTCACCTAGAAGTATTCCCAGAGTTTTACCCTGCTTAATTCTTCCTGTCCTGAAAGTGAGAAGCTCACAGAAGCTTTGTGGGGTCCCATTTCCACCAGTGGGTTACTAACGTCTCTCACCCATTCCTAAAAATTCCTTCTCATGGCAGCAGAGAGCAAGTGAAGGTAATGAGGACCTCTCTGATACTCAACGGCTTCACTGAGTCCATTTTACTGTCTTCTGTCTCTCTGTGGAAAAAACACCTTGGGAATTGTCTGTCTGCACCAGCAGTCCAAACAAGGCTGGTGCTGAGGGTCACTGTCTTCTTCCAAAGTGACAATCCCACAGCTGCTTTCCTGAGAGTCAAGACACAGCCAAGAAGTGATTGACGCGGCACCTGCCTCTTGCAACAGGCCTCTCTTAAAGTCAACAAATTTCACTGAAAAGAAGAATTTCACAATCTTCAACTAAAAATAGCTTTAGATAGTCTATCTAAAAAACCATCTAAAACTCCTATGTAAATATTGAGATAAATATGAAATACTAATGCTTTATGTTAACATTGTACTCTGGCTTTACTGTATCACTTAAATTTCACAAATAACCTTCTGATGAAATACTTGTCTCATAGACAAACTGAAAACAATAGATCCTAACCAGCTCGCTCAAGGCCACAGAGGTTACGACTAACAAGACGAGTTTGATCTAAGGGTCCTCACTGTTAGGTCAAAGGATTTTGCTTGTACTAGAGGACCAGAGGCAAATACTCTGAGACCAGAGACGGTGAGATATTGCCTGTCCTCGGCAGTTAATGAAGTTTCACAGAACAACCATGGAAGAATGTAGAATTGGAGTAGCTGAGACGATGCATCCAGGAAGCAAGAGGCTAGTCCCTGTTGCATTTCTGGAAAGTATTAGCTGAATGAGTGAAGAATGATTGAATAAATTCAGAAGCCACCTGGGTCAGGTGAACAGCTCAGAAGGCCGAGAAGGCATTATTCCCTGGTTCAGGGGACTGAGTGGTACATGCTGGCCGATCTAGACAAGCTGAGCTGAGCAGCCCAAGGAGAGTGCTTTGGCATGAAGGGGTCCTGCAGGCCAATCTAAGAACTCTAGATTTGCCTTGTAGGTGAGCTCAGTACTTCTTGGGTGTTGCCCCAAAGGCTTGGTCCCGAAAAGGAAACAATGGGAACTGTTGACAACACGTTGGAAGTGATTTCGCCAAATCGATGCTTCCGGAAGGTAGACAGGCAGTAATGTAGAGCATGCCTAGTTTCTTGATTTTCAAGGACTCATCTGGAGTCTATCTAAACTCCTATCAGCTCTTTGTTCTCCTCATCAGCAAGAGCAGATTTAATGACCAACATGGCAGAATTCACGGTGAGGACTGAGTAAGGGTTGGGGAGACAGAGAGAGGACACAGAGAGCCAGAAAAAGAAAACTTTAAAACTCTCCAATCTTGATTAGTGGCCAAATAGAACTGTTACATGGTCACTCTTTTCATTACGCTTGTTAAGTGGATCAAATGGTCTTACTAAGCTTTTGTTACCATAATAATTAAATGAAGTAATGTCCTGTGTCTGAAATGATTAAATATGTCTCTGAAATGAAGAAAATGGAGGTTTATGATTTTAAAACTATAGCTATAATGAAATTTCATTCCCTTTATTGATTTTATTATAAAATATTTCCTTTTTGCATTCTTAATTCAAAGCAGGGAAATGCAAACATGGTTGAAAATAAAATACGGAAAATCCTCAGGCTGGGCTGTAAGGAGCCTGTCAGCCGGGCGGGTGTGTTGCTCACTGGAACAGGATCGGGGCTGTCCTGGAAGACGGTGAAAGGAATTAGATTCAGCTTTGCCAAAATTTCACTGTGAAAGCGTTTCCTCTAACAGGGACTTATTCTGTTCCTGCTGAACTTCGGCCAGTTGAAAACAGAATATCCCCACCATCCTTTTAAATTAGCCTTCAACGGCACACAGAGGACGAAAATCAATGTGCAAATTCAGCTCCTTAAGAAATGTACTGTGCTGCTAATACACAGACCTCGGAGGTAATGGAACATGGAGTAACGGGAGCCTGAAAGGGGCGTTTCTTATTTAATATACGTCTATTTAACTGTCTGCGAAGTTCTGTATGTAAACTGCTTTTTGAGTGCCTTGAGTTACGTCAACTCTCTACACTTGCCTCAGTGATAGCTCAATTACAGCTGTCACCCACCTGGGTCTTGTGTCCATGACAAGTTAATGGTGAAACTTTGAGCCTGAAACTATAGGGAATATTGTTGGAGCAATGCCTGAACAACTACGCAGTGTGTTTAGATCTTGCTTTGGATTAGGAATCAGGAAGAGTTTTGAATCCCTAAATAGAAAAGGGGTGTGTGTGTGTGTGTGTGTGTGTGTGTGTATGCGTGTGTGTGTGTGTGTGTGTGTGTGTGTGTGCGTGCACACACTATTCTCACAGGCCACACCAGGTCTAATGCTGCTAACTGTCCTACATAACATTGTTGCTATGGATGCCTAAACTTTTCTTAGAAAAATAGTATTTAAAAGGTCCTAAAGCTACTCATTTGCCTGAGAATTCACTCACATGTCAGGAGAAACAGCAAGAAGGGACCTCTTTGCCTGGCTCTGAGCATTCCGATGAAGGAAAACAGATAACAGCCCAGAGACCCACCCAGAAAGTGGAAGCTGGGCTTGCGGGCAAAAGGCGATGCTGAAGCCCGCCAGACAAGCGCAGAGATTGTTGGAGGTGTCAGAGCAACTTGGGTACACTCAGAGACCGGTTGAGCAAATGGAAACAGGACGAATGATGGGAATCAGGTTGTGTCCAGGCAGAGCTGCTCTGTCTTCATGACTCGGTACCGACGAGGCCAGGAAGTCAATGTAACTACAAGAAGCCACATAACTGATTAATTTAGCATGCCTGGGCTTATGTGGAAGAGTGGAACTGTCCACCAGTGAAGGGGTATGGATGGGACCTTTGCCATAGGTAACAGCAGGCCACCAGGGATCTGGCCCAAGGAAAAGAATGAGAAGGGAGAGGTCATCATCTCTGTTGTCACCACAGAACTTTACTGAAGAAAATAATGGGGACAAGTGGTCAGCATGAACCTGGAGTGTAGTGGGAAAGGAGACAGACAGAAAAGACCAGGAGGCCTTCTTAGAAAGCAATCCACACAGTTCCTGTGACACAGGCCCATCGTCCAGGAAATGCAAAACATGAGGCCCACAGTTAGCCAGCTCCAGGAGACACTGGAGGACTCACAGGAACAGGGGCTTCCTCCAGGCACATGGGGCTTATTGATGATGGTAATGCTGTCAGTGTCCGTGCAAGTCCACGTCACCATGGCAACACTGTGTGTGTGTGTGTGTGTGTGTGTGTGTGTGTGTGTGTGTGTGTTTTCAGAGGCTAGCAACATGTGAGATGGTTCAAGATGGTTTAAGGATTCCTAAAGGAGCAGCACAAACCCTGAGTCCGTAGTCTCAGTAAGTGGCCTGGTTCTGGTTCTGTGTTAACACAGGTCAGAGACTGGGACATGGAGTCCCAGTGGCTTTCTCAGCTTGGAGGCAGAGGTGGTAGGAATGAGGTTCGTAGCTGCCAATTCACAGGCAAAACCCAGTATTCTTTGTTTCTGTGTATCTTGGTTTAATTTCCTGGCCCTGAGCTCGGATTCCCAGCCAGTGGGGCTCCAGTCAACTCCTGTGCACAGTTTGGCTCTATGTGGGTTGACAACTCTCTCCTGGTGTTGCCTCTCCACTTATGACCCCACCCCATTTTTCTGAGCACAGCAAATGACCTCCTTGTTCCCAGACAGCAGAGAGCTAGCTCCTGTCCAGCACTGTTCCTCAAGCAGGGCTTGCCTCTGAAAACACACACACACACACACACACACACACACACACACACACACGCACATGCACACGCACACGTGCACACACACACATCTTATGCTCTAACTCTACCTGTCTCTTCAGCATGGAGCTAGCTAGTCTGGTAGACGACCCATCTTACATGTCTGTGCTTCATTCACTGTTGTTTTATATTCTTACTAAGAATTTAGGTCTTGATTCCATGTGTCTATCCCCAGGAATTCTTACCTTGGCATAGTCTATCTTGTAGCCCACTGGAGCTAGCTGCAGGCAGGTACATCTTTCTACTTCTACTGTAGGATAACTTCAGCCCCACCCAGCTCACAAGCTACAATTGGACAGAACTCCCTTACATCAGTTTAGCTTGATACAATTCAACTAAGAACATCTCTAGGAACCACTCAGTTCTTCTGGAGGGACTATTCTGTTCCACCTCCTGATTGGTCAAACAGGGTGTGTTAAATCGGCCTCCACCCTCCGTGGCCTCAGTGTGCAGAGAGGGTAATTTGCATGTTTGTTGGGCACTCATACCATCTGTTCCCCATTATTTTTATCATTTTACATTATTTTTTATTTTTATTCTTCCTGTATTCTCACCCTCTTCTTTCTCCGCCTGCTCAGTAGTTACAGCAGCTCCCCAGTAACTGACCCCCCCCCACCACTTGGGTAAGGTTGCCATTTCACTCCATGTCAGTAGTTCCCAAATCTATTTTCCTAAAGCTCGATTCTCTCTCAGTCACCAAGTCCATATCTTCAACTACATTTTAGTCACCCCCAAGCCCAAATGGCTAGAGTTGAATTCCTGGCTCCCTTTGCGCACCTACCCTTCCCGTTGTGTGCCCAGTGTGTGTAAGGAGGCACGTCTGTTGCCCGCCGTGTTCTGGAGCACCAGCCCCACCGTGGATGCTGTTCTCACCATGTCCGGTCAGTCCTCTCAGTCCTGCTGCTATGGAAAGGTTCTCTCCCACTCTCCTCCCACTGCTCCGGCCACATGCATTCAGGATTCTTCTCATTCCCACCCCAGGCTGATGAGTAGGGACCCCACAGGGGATCCCATGGTCCAGCCCTTGAGTGCATGCTCTTACTGCTGCAGAAGCTGAAGTCATCCTCCTGCATCCATCCTAACTCACGCTCCTTTAATTCCAGCACGTGGCCTGCAGTCATCCCATTCGGTTTCTGCCGTCTTTAATCCCATCTCCTCCTTTCCCAGACCCCACCAAATGGAATCATGTATCCCCATTAGTGGCCAAATTTCTCCTCCTGTTCTCAGGTCCAGAAGGTTTGCTCAGGGAAGGTCACAGCATTGCACACAGTTAGCCAGGGGTCTCCTTCAGGGACGTTGTTTCACTGCACAGCATCTACGCAGTGGCAGTGATCATGAGACTGCCTGTCCTATCAAATGTCCAGTCTCCACCACTGGGGAAGGAGAGTGTGAGAGATGAGGCTGTCTATGCTCCATATCCCCACAAAACACCACATAAATGTCCAATCTTTAATATGGTAATAAATGGAGAGTGAGTAAGGGTCCCACAGGGATCATGTCTCTCTAAAAGACCACTTAGAATACTTTTCTTTATTGTAATTGTCACTTTGCTGCTATGTTGTGACTGTGTGCATTTATATGGTAATATTTCCTAAACAAAATCATGTGCTCTGTGCAAACAGAGTCCCCAAGCATCGTTGTGCCTTGCGTATCCCGTCGGGGAGACAGGGAGCTTTTCTAGGCATAGAAAAGACTCTCCTAAGTAGTTTTCTGTGTCTGGATATAGGCATTTACCAAATGTGTTGTCTCTGTTGAAATAATTCAATACTGCATAAATTGCTTCGATGACAATTCATAACCCAATCCTGTCCCTCATCAAAATGACTCATTACTATCTCTAACACAAAGAATATATACTTAGGCCCTAAACTACAGAGGAGATGCCAAGGCACTGTCTTGGAGGTGTCTGATGTCTTTCAAAAGCTGCTCCCCCTACTGAGTCAGACCGTGATCTTCAGTTTTAAAGGTTGACCTGTGTGTGTGACGGTCCATAAACAGAAAGTCTGTGACCATGCTTCTAGAAGGCAGCCTGGTCCCTTCCTGTAAATTGTCTTCCTCATACTTGGCCTAGAGCTGTTTTCCAGTCTATGACCTGCACCCAGTTCCCCTCAGTATCTGCGGTTGCCATTCAGCTGCGCCTGGCTTTGCCCGTGTGTTGTTCTTGTGTCTGAGAACCTGAAACAGCCATCATGGTCCTTCCAGGTTGTCACTCACTTGTCGGGAAGACATGCTTTAGTGCCAGTGTGTCCTGAGGAGCTCTCAGGTGCTGTTCCTCTGTAGATGTCGGCTTAGGACAAGTGAGGAATAAAAGCTAAAACCTGAAAAAAACATCTGGGACGTGTTAACTTATCTTTCCTTGTTCCATTTTTTCAAAAAAGATTTATTTATTTATTTATTTATATGTTATGAATATTTGCTTGCATATATGCATATTATGTGCATGCCTGGTGCCCACACAGGCCAGAGAAGGCATCAGAACCCCTGGAAGCAGAGTTACAAAGAGTTGTGAGCTACCATATCCTTTGCAAAAGGACAATGTGCTCTTACTCAATGAGCCATCTTTCTAGTTCCCTCCCTCATTTGAGGCAACCTCACGCGTAGCTCCTGCTGGCCTGGAACTTAGAGCTCTGCTTGCCTCTGTTTCCCACGCACGGACATTAAAGGCATGTGAGACCACGCCCAGCTTTGACCTTTCAGTGTGGTCTCCTCTGAAGAGCAAGAGTTAGCCACTTTGTTGGCCTAACAAAACAGACATTTTGACTGTAAAAAAATGCCAAAGATAGTTTAGGGAATTAATGGGATGGTAACTTCGGAAAACATTTTGCCAAAGCAAATTCAAGTGGAGATTTATAATGTGTGTACAAAGCTTCTTCGCATGATCAAAGGAAGTGTCACCCCGAGCTACAAGCCCCATGTCTAACCTAATTCTGCTGAAGAGAAGCGAGGCCTTGGATGAGCCGATAAGAGGGTTGCTCGAATGACAATGTCTGCACTGACTAACACAGGCGTGGGCAGCAGAGTTCTGCTAGTGGACATTTGCCGGTTTGTCTCCAGTCTTTTAAGAATTACAGAATGATGGAAAACTTGGAGTTACCTATTGTCAATGACTGGGGGCTAATGTACAACGTAATGAAAAATAGAATGAATTAGGTGCTTTATGACCTGCTCGTCCACTCTCTGATACCTGTGGAGCTGGATGTCATTGCCAATCATTTGTGTAGCAAGTGCTTTAACAGACTTTCAGGGCATGGGTTGACGGCCTCTCCCACCTTCCCTTTCATGTGAAATGGCACCAAGTTCTATTTCATTTCCTATTATGAAATTTTACACGGTGGTCCCCCAGTAAGCAGCCTCCATTTGTGATTTGGGGGAGTGGGGAGAGGCACAAGAAAGTTCTGTGAAAGTGTGTTTACATGCCTTCAGCATCAACAGACAGTCAGCTGTTGCTGGTGCCATGAGCCCAGTGCCCGTGACTGACAAGGCCAGCATTCACTGTCCCTCTTTATGTAAATGCTGAGGCCTGGCCACTCCAGGACTCTGCCTATTGCTTCTTGGTTCATGCTTGCCTGGTCAGGCTCCTGGACGGTCTGTCACTTACTTTTGTTAGATCTGGTAACATCTCAAAGAAGTATAAATCTTTGTTAAACAGAAGTAACAGAACCCCCAAATAAGAAATATTCTTCCGAGGAGACAAGGGGGTCATCTTCTAAGGAAGGTCTTAACAATGCAGCTGAACTAGACCCTGTTGTGTGGCTGTTCCCATTCCCATAATTGGTGAGTGTTCCTCACTGCCCTCCTGACAGAAAGTTCTTTGTAACAAGCCTTCCACAATGACTCAGGTAGCCACTAAGGAGCCAGGAAACCTACCTAAAGGTAATGTGAGTAGAAATTCAAACACAAGCATAAACATTCTTAAACTAAACGAGAAATCCCCTAATGCCTGCATTTACATCTGTTCTCTGTAAGTGTAGTCCTGGATAGGAGCCCCAGAGATCCCTATCCTTGAGCCAAAGACCTGAACATCTGGTATCTGGAGGAAGATAGTGAGTGAGGGAGTGATGTGGCTGGCAGCAAGGAGATTCCAGTCAGATACTAGGGGCAGACAGACCCTGCAGGAGGAGACTGGTGCTGATGCGCTGGAATCGCTGGCACTGGGTCCTGTGGAACTTATCTAAAGACCCCCCTAGGCAGCCCCAGAGACTTAGCATGCTCCTCCCAGAACACGGGTTCATCCCTAGAGCAGCCAAAACTGATCTCTTCTCACCATTTCTTCTGATTGGTCTTCATTGCTGAGAAAGATTTGTGAGAGGTTAGCAAGAGTAATGGGACCTCGGGAAAATCTGTTCCGTAGTCAAGAGCTGGAATGGGGCAAAAGTGACGCTGTGTTCCCAGTCAGACGTTCCCTTGATATCCCGAGAGACAAAGCCACACATGACTCAGTCTCCTTCCATGGCTACTTCCATCTGGCTTTGACCATCGCCATTCATGTGCACACCGGCCACTCCACCGTGCCTCTCTGGAGCGCACGGCTGTACACACAACCTGCTTGTCACCCAAACTGCCCAGCCAGGAAATTCCTTGCCTAGCATTTCCTGCAGATTTGAGCTTACACTGTTATTTACACACTGTTATTTCAGGAACTTGGAGAAAATGAGGCTGCAGTGAAGTTCAGAAAGGATTGTTAATTAACTCTTCTTTGTTTTTGTTTTGTTTTTTGTTTTTGGGGTGTTTTTGTTTCTGTTTTTGTTTTTGTTTGAGACAGCGTTCTCTGTGTAGCTTTGGAGCCTTTCCTGGAACTCACTTTGTAGCCCAGGCTGTTGCCAAACTCACAGAGATCCACCTGCCTCTGCCTCCCGAGTGCTGGGATTAAAGGCGTTAATTAACTCTTAGGAAAAGATAATGGTAAAATAGACAAATCCCATTTCCCTGGCTCCTCTAGAATAAACTCTTCAAGATTAGGAGGGAAAGGAATAAATCACCATCATCCCTTCGCAGCCTCCAGCCTAAGGCTTTCTCAACCTTCAAATCAAATTCCATAAGAAAGCCTTATCTCGGGGTTCAAGTCTCGGTGTCATCTGACCCTCCCTTTCTGTGACATCCACATCTATCCATGATACCGCCTTTGTGTCTGCTAAGAGCCCGTCCACAGCCAACCTCCCTCCCTCTTCTGGTACCCTTCTCGAACTCCTGCACCATCCCTCTGCACTCCCCCACTGTAGACCAGTCTCTCCATCATCTGGAGAAGTCCCGGCATCTCTGTGCCCTCTGTGGACCCCTCTCTCAAGTGAAAGTGTTCTCTTAGGTCTTTGGAAGTTTCCACCTGGCTGTAGGGTTTCGTTGGCCCATTTCCAACCCCAAGACCTTTCATTCCAGCTTCCCCTGGGCCTTCCTCTCCTCTTAGATGGACCCTTTGGACATCATTCAATCCAGAATATCTGTGGTCACTCCATGCCGTCCTCTGTGCCTTTGTCCCTACCCGCCTGTCAACTGAAAGGCGGCCTTCTCTTCCATCCTCATCATCAGCCACAAAAGCCCTCTGCTGGAGAGCTGTGCAGAATTTTCTAAAACATTTGCACCCATCTCTTTCTAACGTGGTGATAGCCTATCTCAGGGCGCAGCTTACTTACTACCCAGGTGGTACACCGCACAGTAGACTCTAAGCTTCCTGAAGACTCTAACCTACTCCCTTCTCTCTCTCTAAACATTTTCCCAGTCATCACTGCCCTCAGTGGACAAGCGCTGGGGAGTTGCTGAGTTGACTCTAATTAATTCTGTTTTTAACAGAATCTGGCGAAGGATATCACAAGCTTGCTTTTATAACCAAAGAAAGCACAGTTGTGCAGCTGCCCTGAGTCTCTGGGATCTGCGGTGGGGTGGGGGTGTAAAAATAGGGAGAATCCTTAGAAGCCAGCTGACTGCTGGTCAAACCAGGTGCAAGTTGGGAAAAATTCTATAGTGAATGAAGGAAGAGAAGGAGCCCAGTGGGAAGGCCACCGCGCTCTTGCAGAAACCCTGTTGCTCCTCATCTTTAGAGAGAATATCGGATCATTTCAGCTCCCTTGTTGACTGATTTGTGTGTTCTTCCTACAGAGATTTCCAGAAAAAGAGCTATTGTTCACATTCCTCCACGCCGACACAGTGCCCATTGTTTATAACCCTAATCTCAGTGCACATAGCTAGATCCGTAGGCTCAGGGACAGGCTCTGTCTCCCCCTCTGCAGCCCTAGACAGTGAATACTGTGTTCTTTATCTCTTATCACAGCTCTTTTGTCAAACATTTCATGAATTTTTTTCCCCACTAGACAAATCTGTAGTTTGTTATCAACAATAAAAATGCCTATTGCCTGCTTTTAAGCATTTAAACTTTAGGGTGTGTGTCTCAAGATGAGCGTGAATTAAAGTGATTACTCCATTTTAGATACAAGAATTTTATTATAAGACACATGGCCAAGTTTCTCTAATGTGTCGCTCAAGTGGAGCTGTGTTTGGGCTCCATGAATATGTGTTTTATTTGATGTGTTTGTATTTCTGAGGGAGGGCGATTGTCCATCCCTCCTGCCTCACAGGCTGCTGTGGGGGTACCTGTCAGGTTTAGACAGGTGCAGACACCTGTGATACTGCCACACATGGACATCAGCAGACCAGGTCTGCAGCATAGGAAAGATCAAACACTCTCCCATTCCAAAGATCTCCGTTTTTCCAAGTGTCCGAGACTTCTTCCTATTCTTTAATTCATAAGCTCGATCCCAAAGCCCGTGGGAAATAAAAGCCTTTAAAGAAACATAATAAATACAACACTTTCCTGGTTTAAAAATGACAATATGTTGCCTGATACAAACATTTGAAGCCTTTAATTCAAATGAATATTTATAGCAAAGAAATAAAATAAATCCCTAGCACATTGGCATATAACTTCAGGGCAATCTTAAAGTATCCACATTTTTAAGTTGCTGATGAAGTCTACAAAGTTTTAATGTGACTCTCTCTATTTTTTATGAATACAAATTATACAATCTGCAATTTGTGCGCTAATCATTCCCCTGAAGCTTGTCTTTGATTGGGAATGGAAGCGGGTGCCAGTCTTTCAAATGCCCAAAGGAAAATAAAGTAATAAATTTAAAAAAAAAAAGCACTTTGGTTGTGCCTTGAATGTATTCTAATGTGCTGGTTTACCTTTCCAGGGCCAGAGGGAAAGAGTTGGGGGTCTAGGCGGCCCCTGTATTATGGTCCAAGTTGGACTGCTGTGAGCCCCCTGTCCAGTGTGGAGCCCACTGGCAAGGCAACTCTTCCTAGACTTTGTGAGACCCGGAAGGGTGAGGGGCAGCAATTGTGAAGGATCTAATTCAGAGCCAGAGATTTGAGCAGCCCTCCTGAGGGCCTCCTGGAAATTGAAATGCTCAGTATCCGAAAGGGTGAAAGGACAGTGTAGTTGGTTGTTTTTATTTTTTACTCTTGACTCTTTGGGGTGCCCACCACCCAGCTCCCGAATAAATACACATGGAGACATATTCTTACGGATGAATGTCTGGCCTTAGCTTGGCTTATTTCTAGCCAGCTTTTCTTAACTTAAATTATCTGGTCTGTCTTTTGCCTCTGGGCTTTTATCGTTCTCTATTTCTGTATACCTTTTTTACTTCTTACTCCGTGTCTGGCTGTGTGGCCAGACTGTTCTTTTCTCACTCCTTTATCCTTTCCTAATTTCTCTTCCCACTTATTCTCTCTGCCCTCCAGCCCCGCCCATCCTTTCTCCTGCCTTGCTATTGGCCGTTCAGCTCTTTATTAGTCCATCAGGTGTTTTAGACAGGCACAGTAACACAGCTTCCCAGAGTTAAGCAAATGCAACATAAAAGAATGCAGCACATCTTTGCATCATTAAACAAATATTCCACAGCATAATGAATGTAACTCATCTTAAAATAAAATTCAACAACAGGACAGTGATACTGAAGGATCTAACTCAGAACCAGAGACCTGAGCAGCCTCCTGAGGGCCTCCTGGAAACTGAAATGCTCAGTGGGATGAGCACTGCTGATCTGTTTCAACTCAATGACTTCTCAAGATGGCTTTTGAAGTCTTCATATTCCAAGTTAAAACTTTTACCTGCACATTGCATTTTGAAAGTATTCCTAAAATCACTTCCAGCAAAATTATATTTTAACTATAGTGTATATTTTAAACTTCTTGAGGAAAAAAAAAAAAGAGAGACTCTTTCTAATCCACGTTGGATATAAGACTATTAACATGAGTCAGACTGGACAATCAATGAGGTCATCTGTGCTGGAAAATCTATGTCTGACCACAGGTTTCCATGGACAGCAGTTGTTTGGGGGGAGGGGCCCACAGCCATCCCATCACCTTTGAAATCCCAGCCTACAGTTGCCCCCTCTCTTCTTCCCTTTGCCTTCGCCCTCCCTTGTTCTTTTCCACTCCTCCAGCTTCTCCTTTTCCCTCTTTCCTTTCCTCCCTGTATCCTTCTGTCTGGGTCTCTTTGTTTCTGTACCTGTCTTTCCCAAAGCAGGAAGCGCAAGCCCCTCAATGCTGGATGCTCAGGGTCCCCCGCTACCCCAGTGCAGCAGGCTGCCGCCCACTGTCAGGATGAGCTGGGTTGCAGATGGCCCAGGTTGCAGCGTTTGGCAGTCACAGCGGTTGGTATGCCTGGACTTCACGGACAGCTGTCTCTTTCTTAGGCTGTGGTTGCTTGGTGCCTCCCAAAACTCTACTCATGAGGACCTCAGCGTCCCAGTATTTCGGTTACTAAAATCAGTCCCGGAGGTTAGCATGGACTGGCCCACCGGCCAGTACGAATGAGGCTGAGATTCATGAGACCTCGCTTCACTCTCATTGTCCTTGTTCAGTCCTCTGCTTCGGCCTCCCTCTCCTCCTCTACCTCTCCCTGCCTTCTGCACGCGCCTGCCTTGGTTGTTAGTGCAGGCTCCAGACATTTGGAGATCTGCTGAAGCTTTCCCTCTAACTCAACATCCACAGGCTCTCAGGACAGGGCTCCTGCTCTCTTCCCTCCTAAGCCCATTCTCTTCAGCTGGAGCCTTGGCGTGGAGTTGGCTTCCAGAGGGAGTCCCCTTCTGTTGACCTTTAACCCATACTGTGATTGAAATGGGGGTACGTTTTCAGAGGAACAGTGGAAGGAGTCACCTCTATCCTCAGACACAGAAAGAAAGAGCATAATTGTTTTCCTGCATTATACCGAACTACTCATCATGTTGCGTAATCAGTCATTTCCTTTATAATTCCTCAAATCCCAAT
This sequence comes from Peromyscus attwateri, assembly GCA_902168425.1. NCBI lineage: Eukaryota > Metazoa > Chordata > Mammalia > Rodentia > Cricetidae > Peromyscus > Peromyscus attwateri. The sequence continues at coordinate 29,801 of CABHPP010144868.1, read as the reverse complement.
CTAATCTTGAAGTGATTGAACCCAGTGGGACTGAACACCAAAGAAAAAGCAGTCCTGCTGTGGTGGTGCCTGCCACCCTGGCCACACTTCTGAGATGCTCTCTTGGGCTTGGCTCTATTTATATCGTACAGTTGGCCATGAGGCCTGTTAATGCAAGTGTCCAGTGAGAAAGAGCCCTAGGCAGCCACCCTTCTGCCCTCTCCATGTGTCCTTGGAACTCAGAGCCTTGCCGTGTATATAACTTACTTATCCCCCATTTCCCAGAAGGGCACTTTAGAGCCATTGTACGTTATAAAATAGGCAGGCAGCCCCACAGTGCCTGGAGCCTCTCTGGTCGGAGGACTGTGCTCAGGGGGCCTCTGTGCCTTACCCACACCTTCCCAAGCTTGCCCCGGAGGTTCTGGTTATGTAGACACTGGCTCCTGCTCACACCGCCACACTGCCTACCTCCTAAAGGGAGCTTGTCTGTCCCTGCTTTAATTCTAGTGCTACTTTACTGGAGAAATGGGAGGCTGGTCTGGGTCAATCCAACCTTCCTCCCCCTCTGGACTTCTCCCTCCTCTGACCCTTGCTGGGGGCTTCTGGGCTCTCTGTCCTAGAATGGCTCCCAGGACATCCCTTGCAGCTCAGCTACCCCACCCCCACCCCCATCACTCCTCCTTCCTCTACTCACACTCTCTGTGTGGGGCGTCATGGATTCAGAAGGCTTCTGCGTGTTTGGTTCCTGTGTAGACCCTGTCTCCCTAATCACTGGCCAGATGTCTTCCTGGGCTTGTCCTGAGACTACGGAAGAAGCACGTGTCCACCCTCAAAGTTGGTTTTCTCACACGGGTGGGTGACACAGGGTTTGAAGGGGAGTGTGGCTTGTTAGCTAGCCTTTGTCAGCCAGGCAGGCCTGGCTGTGATAGACACCCTAAGGTACTCTAAGAACCATAGCTCCGAATCTTCAGCCACATTCCCGAGAGCTTTGCTACCGCATAGTAATACCGCCTTTCCTTCCCACCAGGACCTAAATCCCAGGGTGACCTCTCTCACTTCCCTCCTCTCTCCCCAGCTCCTATCTGCTCCAAGGCCTCTCACTGTCTGGAGTCCCTGGGAAATGTGTCTGGAGCTTCACAGTATTGTACAGCACTTAGTGAGACGCTGCGCTGAGTCTTAGGAGTGTAACAGGGGACTAAAACCTCACTCAGCAGGGTTCGACATTAGTTAACACAGTCTAAATAAACACATAAGGAAACAGTACACAACATGCCTGCTACTCAGTAATGGCTTTATGAAGCCTAGAAACAAACATGAACAGACTCACCTGTCCATGTCACAGGCCCGGGATGAAAAGACATTCAAAGGGCAGGTAAAGGTGGGTGTGGCAGTACAAGTGTGTCATCTGGGCAGGAGGATGGGAATTTCAAGGTCATCATCAGCTGCAAAGAAGGTTCAGGGCCAGCCTGAGCTACATGACACCCTGTCTTAAAAACAATAAAACGATATGCAGACAAGAAATTAAGAAATTGAAGCTAGCCGGGCGTTGGTGGTGCACGCCTTTAATCCCAGCACTCGGGAGGCAGAGCCAGGCGGATCTCTGTGAGTTTGAGGCCAGCCTGGGCTACCAAGTGAGCTCCAGGAAAGGCGCAAAACTACACAGAGAAATCCTGTCTCGAAAAACAAAAAACAAAAAAACAAAAATTAAAGCTAAACTCCTCAAGATAATTTCTTTTTCACTAGAAAAATATGCATTTGATTAGTTTGTATTTAATCTTTTATAGTCAGAAAACTTCCCTTCAAACACAGTTGCAACTGACTTTCCATTAGCAATGATCAGTTTTCAGCTTCATGGACCGTTTTGGTGTTCAGTGTTGCAGGAGTATAAATCTAATTTGAAATCACCTTTAATTATCAAAGAGGAAGAGAAGCACTGCCACATGTAAATGCTTTATTCTAGAAGTTACCATCCTCCAAATAGAGCTCCACTCACCCGGGCCGGCCCTTTTCTACTCTTTGTCTCTGTTTACCTTCCTCTTAGGTGATTGACAAGGAAACCCCTCTAAGCAGGGGTCGTCTTACCTTCCAGGGGAACACTGAACAGGGCAAAGCCAAATAGAAATTTGCAAGAGTAGCTTCCAAGTCCATGTCAGAGGCACAAAGCGAAAGAACACCAGTGACGTCACACAAAACATCTGCAGCTTCCTGAAGGGAGTGTGGGAAGAAGTCAAGGCCTCACTGCCGTTCCTTCCAGAAGACAGTTGCCAGCTCCCTGCTAATGCGTCCAAAGCCTTGATGCATTATTGGAGCTAATATACAACTTTTATCCAATAATATACTCTCCTTTTTAAACAGCCATTTTATTTCAGTCTTGGACATGTTTTAACCAAATGACTGGAGCTACTTATTGACTAAAATGAATTTCAGATTCTTAGTATAATTCACATTAGCTGTTTTGATTGTGAGAAATGATGTTTTGCTGTTACACTGAGTGGAGATAACTCAGTAAGCAAGGCATTTGTCATTTGTTTAGATTGTATGAATCCCGCTAACTTTCTCTCCGCGGTACTCGGCAGACAGTAAGCACTGGTCCTGAGCACGGGACACTTTTTCATGGTTTGTTGCTAATGCTCACAGGTGTATATGGTAGATGGTGTCATTGTCCTCGCTGTCCAGATAACAGAAGTAGGGCCCAGAGATGTTAAATACCTTTCCTAGCATCGTACAGTGGAGACTGACAGCAACCACAGTCTGCGTGACTAATTGTAGTGCTGTATGGACAGTGTCCTGTCCCCTGCTCAGCAGAGTGTCCAGCATCTGCCCCTGTGTCTGGTCACAACAAACGTGTGGCTATCCTTAAGGGGAGGAATAAACTAACACTGATGTTGTTAATGAGTCAAAGAAGCCTCAGCACAATGACGAAGATGGGCGAGCTGCTTCTTGCTCTCAGTACCCTAAGTGTGATCCTTGTGGCTCGGAGTTCCAACCCAGCATCTCCAGAGACCAGAAGTGTGGCCTCAGCCTGCTCTAAGGACATGTCAGCAGGGATAAAAGGAAAAGCATACTTCCCACCTACTCCCTAGTAGGGACACAGAGGCACCGGACTTGAAAGGACACGATGGTAGAAAATAGCAGATCCGAGATTCTAACCTAAGCAGCATAACTCAAAGGCCTTGATTGTCCGCGTCGGTCTTGGCTCCCACGCATGTGCCCCATGGAAGAGGACGGAGGGAATGTGACCTGGCCACAGTGTCACTGTGGAGGAGTAGAGCGTCCTCTCTTCCACCTCCGCTAGCCACTTATTCCCCAACAGTACACTGTAACAGTACTCGGTGGGATTTGGGAGTGTGGATGAGTATACATACCTATGTGTCCACATGCTTGTGTGTGTGCACACATTTAAGAAGATGTAGTCTGTATCTATGACACTGTGCTTAGTAATGCCTTGAACACTCTAAACATCACCAAGAGACACCACAGCAGATGTGTGTCTCTGCAAGACTTGCCTAAGGATACAAAGCATTTGACCATCGCAGAGTAGGAAGTGGAGTGTTTCTCTTTTATTTATAAATGCCATCGTAGGTTCCACACTTGGAAAGGCAAAAAGGGACTTCTGATAAAACTGACAGCCAGGGACTCTTCAGCTTGTCTTTATCTGCTGTCAGTTCGTAGTCAACATGAATTTTATATTTAAATTTGTTTGTTTTAAGATTCAAAAGTACCACAAAAGTTTTATTTTATTCATGTTTACCAAAAAAAAGTGATTTACACATAAAATGTATTTAAATTTTTTTAAAAGGGACTTTTTCTTAAGGCAGCAATTTTGCCTCTAATATGGAAAAGTAAAAGCCCTGGGCCTTTTAGTTCCCTAGAACCTGTACCACAAAACTCACAAACAGGGACAGTAGTGCTTCCTCAGACTCCCTGGACACACACACATATGCACGTATGCAAGCCCACACGTGCACACGCGCGCGCGCACACACACACACACACACACACACACACACACGCATACCTGTCCCTGTGTCTGTATCACTGTTGATTCCACGGTCTGCAACATTTGCACGGCCCCACTCTAAGGCCAACAGTGCTGACCTTGGACTCCCAATGCCAAGGGCACAGCCACGCGCACATGTCACATACTTCTCAGTTCTTGCATACTTTCCGAACAACACACAGCTATGAGTAGAAGAGGGGAGGATAGGGTTTCATGAGCGGCATTCCAGATGTATTGACAGAACTGCACGGTGCCTTTCCCTAAGGGCAAACGTTAACCTCTTCATGTACAGGGCAAGGACACCCGGCAGTGGTTGACGAGGCAGAGTGAAAACACGCGCTGCCTTTAACATCCTTGTAAGCCTGGTTGGGGTGTCTCTAATAGAGTGACAGACTGTCCTAGTTTACTTGAGACTGAAGATTTTCCCAGAACACAGGAGTTTCAGTTCTAATCTGGGACAGCTGGTCACCCTACTCTTGCCTGTCTCTAAGCTGGGGTGATGGGGAATTCACTCCTCCCAGAGCTGGAGGAGGAGATGAAGTTTCAGGGGCTCCAGATCTGTGAGTTCCTGCTTCCCTTCTTACTGCTGATCCCATGCCCAGGGTTTTCTGTTCCATGCAGTTTGAGGTTTTCGTATGTGACTTTGTTATTTCTTACTTTACAATGAGTAGAGCTATTAAACGTATGGGAAAGTATTTCAAAGCTTGATGAAAAAGTGAAAGCCGTAACAGCATCAGAGGGGACTCTAAGTTACAGAAAGGCTTGTCACAAACCCATTTCCCTTTCATTCAGACGTACATTCAGTCTACGTTGCTTTTTAACAGCATCTATAAGTCTTTCAAAGGACCAGGAAGACTAAACCATAAATCTGCTCACATGTGCATGTCATACTGTGTGCTGGCATGCATTTATGTCCGTTTTAAGTTCTTAAGACACCGGGTGGTAAAGAGCTAGGGGCACCCCTGAGGCTCCCTCGCTGCCATGGGGAGCTGTTCTGTCTAGGAACCCAGCTCTTGGAAGGCTCTCCTCTCACTGGATGAGAGATGGGGTAGGAGAAGAGCACTCCTCTCCGACTGCTTTCTTACCTGCCTCCTGACCCCTCTTTAACAGCTGCTCATGCTCAGAGCAGCTGGGAAGGAGTGCGCTGGGTGGTTAGGTGCCTGGCCTTGGACCTCTATACCGCCTGTGTCCTGTGTCGTGTGAGACTGGTAACTGTGACAGTTGGGTTTCTCACATGAGCAGGATCTGACCGCAGAGGTCAGATGGTCGCAGAGGTCCCTCATAGCCCAGATGGATTGTGTTATATGGGGAGTGGCACCAGCCAGGAGTCCGATGATGCAAGGGAATCCAGAGGAAGGTGTGATGACTGTGGAGATCCCAGAAGAGGACTTGGGAATGGAGTCTGAGGGACAGGAGGAGTTAGCGGAGCGGTCAGTGGGTGGGACATCTCCCGTGGAGGGAGCAGACAAACAGGCCCTTCACTGGGTGGGGCTGTAGGAAAGGACAGGGCTCTGAAGACAGGGGAAGGGTGGGAGGGGGTGGAAGAGAAGGGGCAGGAATGTCTCGGCTGAGGGCGGTGCCGGGGCAGGAGGTGAAAGAGGCAGAGCAGGAGGGGCAGGGGAACAGTGCTTCACTCTTCCATGGGGTGAGTGAGAAACTGAAGTCACCACAGAATAAGATCCAGAGGGCAGTCCCAGGCACTGAGTGGTCCCTGGGTTCCTCCCAGCCCCGGTGCTCTGCCATTTCCAACCTTCACTGCTGTTGAATATACAGATATATAAATATGCACGTACATATATATGTATGTGTATTATAGATTCAGAGGGCTTTTCTTCCTGTGTTTTCCCACATTCTGCCAACAGTAATAGAACAAGTTACATAAATTGCCACCAACTGTCAAATCTTCAGGATTCTCCCTTCACAGAGTTCAAAGAGAAGTAGTTGTAATGATGGTTTTCATATTGAAATGAGAAATAGTGAGCTAAGCTAACCTAGAGAGGCCTCCAGCAAATACATCGTGGATTGATTTCTTGTCGGCAATTTACCTAAGCAATCCATACCACAAAATGAAATAGAATATTTGCATTCTCTCTAAATCTCACACATACCAGGAAAAGGCCAGAGTGTCTGGGCTTCAAGAAGCCCTGCCACTCAAAGTGACAAAGAGGATGGAGAGGGCAGTTAGGAGACCTGGACCCCAAGGAAGACCATGAGAGTCCAGTCTAGGGAGGATTTTTGCCTGTCGCCCTGCTGTGGAGGAATCCCCAAAGCAGAGAGCAGTGGCCAGCCTCGGTCTCAGGGCTCTGTGGGAGCAAGGAATTCTGCCGCACCAGATGGTGGAGGGATGGCCATCCGGTGGCTACTCCTCCTCTGCCCCTTGTGACATGCAGACTGCAGTGGCTGCTCACCCAAAAACATTCTGCTTAAACAATTAGAGAGGAAGGAAGCACCCTCTGTGGGTGAAGAGCATCAATCCTGAAGATTTATTTGATAAGGGAAGAAAGTTCGTCCGCCCCGGGTGCCAGGCTGATGGTGTTTCTCTTTTCTCAGCTCATTAGCTCTCAGAACAACTGTCTCAGCATGCCTCACACTCACAAGCGCCCAAAGGGGAGAAGAGAATTCGACTCCTCCCAAGTCCACAGGACAATAACAGCGAGTTGTAGGCTTATTAAAAAACACAGTGTCACCAGCTCACAAGAAAGGGCCACAGGCAGTGTCACTGCACACTCCTGTCCTGTGGCTGCCTAAGACTAATCACTTTCAAAGGAGAAGTTACCTGCCATCCAGGTCCTGCGTGCACGCGTGCCTCCCAACAAAGGTTACAGCAAATGATTGGCTGCGCATTTTACACAGTACTCCATGCACTGCATTGGGATGCTGCTCTTCACAGTGTTTCAGGCCTGAGGGAGCTGTGATCTAGCTTTAATTAGTCTCCCGTAAGGTGAAAATAGACGGTGTGCACAGACCGTCAGGGACAGGCATGTTTTCATGGTAAGTAGTAGTTTCTAAGAAAACCATAATTTACTTTGAAATGAACCAAAAACATGAACCTTTTGTCTCTTCAACTCAAGACCTCTAAAAGCCTGAGTTTCTTACCCATAAAGGGATAAGTGCCTGTCACTTCACTCTGGGACCCTCAACAGTACAGGCAGAAGTATTTGTAGACATTGGCAAAGGGCATGAAATGGGCTTGAAGACGTGAGCATTGCCCGGGGATCACTTTCCTCCAAGCTTCCCATAGTTGACTAGGCAGCAGGAAGGACTGGTGTCCCAGGCCTTTTCTTTATAAATTCGAAACCACCAGAGTCTTGGCTGTGTTCAGTCTTTAAGATCACGTGTCAGCACAAAAGCTCATGTCTCCTCTGTGTTGGTATTTCCCATGTGTGCACATTTTAATACAGGAAGCACCCACCATGCTATTCCCTGACTCCTCCGAAAGGCCAGAACACGTCCACAGCTTGTCAAGAGCTGAGCAAAGAGAAAACCCACAGCACTAGCTAGGAAAGGATGCTAATGTTTATTTTCCTCCCTTCCGGTCTTGAAGTGCTAGAGTGCAGCTCTGGGGAGGTTTGGTTGCCGCTCTTATCTTTTCTACTTTACAAATTTTGTTCTTGTACTTTCAACTCACCAAATTTATATTGACTGTTTCTCTAGCATTCTGTTGCTCTTCTTTTATAAATTGCACTCTCATCAGTGTGTTGGTGTTCTCGCTGTGTTTTAGGAAAGCTTTTGTCAAAGTGACAGACTCCTTCACATGCATTACTCAGACCTGAGAGCGCATGCTTCTTGGAAATGTGTTTATCTCTTACTAAGGGTGGAGGCCCTCCACGGCAAGTGCTCTGTGCTTTCATCCTTTTATTTATAGTTTAGATGATGTCAACCTTTCTCTGCTGATATGAAAATAATGACCACTGCCCATTAAATCTGCCAAACGGCAGGTGACACTGAGTGTTCGGAGTCTAGAAACAAAAGTTTAATGACATGTAAACATGTCCCCAGCAATACTGACACTGATCGTCACTCCAGACAAATGCTCCGCACGCGCGCATTTTGCTCATTACATATCCAAGGTTTCCATTAAATACAGCACTGTCCAGTTCAGCTTTGAGAACAGCACCCTGACATGACACATTCCAGCCCAAAGTTCCTATTTCCCGGCTCCCTGCAGTATGATGAGCACTTAAGAACAATGTCTTTTCACACCGAGACCCCCAAGCACTTGGTGTCACCAAGAATCTCAAAGCAGAGATGAGAGCCTGGTTCCTTTTCCTATTAGTTTTTAGATATATGCAACTAATTTCTTCCTGCAAAATTGAAATATAAGACTGTCAGGATCCATTATTGTCTGCCCTGAAGAAAATGGATGAATTAATATCCATAATCTTATTTTTGCAGTAAAAGGAAGAGTCACTGCTCACAAACTTCAGTGCAGTAGAATACCAGGCGAGTCTGAGTGTTTCAGAAAAGGCAAGCTCCCAATCTGCGGGTGCCATATGGACTTGGCTGAGGAGGAGCTGGGACTCGGGCTGCAAAAGCTGTCAGGCACTTGAGAGCATATGGAAGTGGCCTGTTTGGGGCCACAGACCGTCGGCACCACTTCCTTCCCTTCTCACTATTGTCTAACATGTTGCCACGGTCTATAGGAGTGAAACTTTATAGCCCCTTTGAATTCATTGTTCAGAAACTGGTGCTGTCCTGTTAGTACACCGGCTTATATTACACGGCCCAGCCCCAAAATTAATTTTGCTTTACTTTCCACACAAAGCAAGTACTCCATACCTGACAGTGAGGTGTCTGCTCGGACGAGCCCCGAGCCTTTCTTTTTATCCCTATTATTTTTCTTTCCTTGCAACGTGAGAAGGCATGGTCCAACAAGACGGTGAGGATGGCAGTGGCGGCGCAGTGTGTACACTGGCACAGGAGGAGGCCTGGGGATCGAAGCTGTAGCCAAGAGTCATTTCCTGGGACGAAAGGGGGGTGTGGGATCAGCATGGGAAAGTCGGCACTTTCTCCAACACTGATTAATCAGTTTTGTCAAGAACACTTCTGAAATACAAACGGGGACATATTTCACTGAACTGTTTCTCGCATGCTGGTTGGTTTTAAGGTAATTTATCTGCTTGAGCTTTTGGGTATCGCTTCTTAGGCGGATATAAAATCATAAATACCCACCTTAGAACATGTGAGTTTGTTTCCCCTAGAACTGGTGTCGGGATGCCGGCAAGAGAAAAAGAAAGAACATATGCCCTTTGCCAAAAATATCTATCTGGTACCTGATGCTAGATTACCAGGTCTACCCACCAGTGAGAGGGGAGGTCGTCCTCCTAACCTGCCCTCATTTCCCTTCAGTGTAAAAGGAGACCCACCAGGCCTGGGCAGGCCAGCTGTCTCCACGTGGGGCTGCAAATAGAAACTGAGGTTAAGTCATCCCTAGCCCGGCCCGGCACTCGGGTTCACTTACTAAATAAGGTGATGAGCAACGCTGGGTTCCCTCCTCCAACACTCTTCCCTGTTGTCAAGAGCGGGGAAGTCCACAGTGCACTATTGTTAGCCTTTATCAAGAAGCATGCCGAGTGGCCCCGAAATGGAGCCTCTTATCACCCAGCCTTATCCCCGTGGCCTGCATAAAGAGCGGCTGCAGCAGATCATGGGTGGCATGACAGCCCACCTCACCGAGGGACGAGAACTCACAAAGAGGCCCAAAGATGGACGGGGTGGGTAAGGTTTCGAGCAGCTGTAAGCTGACCCCACATTTCATCTCATTAATCAATTCCTAAGTCTATATTAAGGGGAAAAACCGCAAGGGGTGGCTGGCTGGATATGAACTAGAGATTGAAGGATACAAACAACAGATAACTGTTACTGTTGATGGCTGTGCTACAGGGATTAGCGAATTTCACAGATGAGAATAGCACAAAATGAGACAATGGCAACATAATGTTTATTCTAAAGGGGTATTGTGACCATACTGAGTTTTTCAATTTCCTTCACATTGATTTTTTTTCATAATGTGTGAATAAATGTACACTAACCTAGTTAAGGCTCCGGCACATTCAAACTGTCATTTAGTATGAAGCGTCCCAACACAAAGGAAATACGGTATTGCAAATTAACAACTAAAAAATGCTCATAATTGCCCCTTCTATCTAAAATATGCAAACACACACCTTCACATTTTTCATTTAAGTCATAAGTCAGCAATAAGCAAGGCTGAGATGGCTGGTTAACATCCACTCTCCATTCTTGAGAAATGTCTGCTATCCCTGAACCAAGTCTCCTCTGACATCTAGCCCGTGTGCCCACCGGAGGACCTGGGCTCTGCGTCCAGGGCTGTACCACTTCATCACTGGCAAATGTTCCCCAGTAGGACCGCCGTCGTGAGAGACATGCTGCCTGTGCTCATGGGAGTCATAGCTCAATCTTCCATGTGTTTGGAAAGTCTTTTGAAGACAAGAGAGCACTCAGATAAAGGAGCAGACAGACCAAGAAAAAGAGCAAGCCCACACCGTGTGGGATCTGCCATGCTTTATTGGGCTGCGCCTGTGAGCGCTGTACAGTCCTTTCGAAGTCCTTGTCAACAAACCATACGAGAAGTTTAGGTAATTCCATGCCAACGTGTTGTCTGTGCTACAGTGGAGAATGCCCTTCAAGAGTGTAATACAGGGCCCAGGACACAGGGATCAATCACTCTTGAGTATGATGATAAAGAACTACACCCACTGGACATATGGGAGATCATGCGGAAGGGCAGAGGACAAGCCGTAGACTTAGAAGTTCTACCCTGATAGGTGTGTGTGTGTGTGTGTGTGTGTGTGTGTGTGTGTGTGTGTGTTCCTCCTTGCACTATGAGTACAATAATGTAAGTTCTACGTTGCTCCTGGCCAGTACTTGCGGGATACAGCCTTGAGTTGCTGGAAAAAGGACTCCCCCCCCCCTCCCCCTTATTGCAATGACAAAGACGGGAATATTAAACGAACATCAAGCTCTGTAAATCAGGCAATAGCCTCATTGGGAGGGGAAAGGAATTCATTTCAGGGCTTCCAAATGTTGTCCTGGTCGCTTCTCCCAGTCCTGCTAAGTTTTATGTCCCGTTTAAACCAGACCTTAAAAAGATGCAAAGTTTCTTAAAATGTAAAAATGTCTTCCTTCAAGTAAGACTGACTTAATAAAAGTCTCCCTCACTCCCCTGGAACCCTCTTTAACAATGCTAATTTTCCCCTCCTAGTCTTCCCTGATAGGTTCTAGCCAGAGACTCTTCCTTCCTTTTAAATTCCCTCTGCTCAACACTGCCAATATGACAGCAACACTTAAAGCTGACCTTTTTCTGACAGAGTTGGAAATTCTCCTCCAGGCAACGTGGTGATTCTTTAATGCTCATGTGCAAATTACCAACTGCCACACATTTCACAGGAACGTTCCAGAAGCCTGTGTTCATCTGTAGCGCTGGTTCAATGAAGACATCTATCCTGGGCTTTGATGTACTTCCCCCGTGGCAGAGACACTATCATATAGAGTGAGGGAACAGACCCCAGAGGTCTATCAAAGAACTGCTAATTTCTGTGAAAAGAGCGAACTTGCTGTGACTCTCAGCACAATTGCACACAGCACAATGACTGACAGAAACATTTCCCTCATGTAGTACGTCTTACAGCAGTGAGGGGTGGTGTCCTCATGCTCTCCTGGAAGAGCACTTCAAATGGCGGAGTCTCCCGGCTTCGCAGCCCCCCACCCTCACCCCAAGCTTGGCCCCAAAGTACGAAAATAAGGAATTAGCCGATTTAGACCCGGGAGAGGGGTGTCTTGCACAGTGTTCTTCTGGTCCTCAACCAAAGCCACCCAAGGGGCCTGAGCAGTCAGGATCTGCATGTGGTAAAGAGTACTGTGGTAACGTAGAGCGGGATCAGAGCCTGCAGAGGGGGCATGTGCGCAATGAGAAAGCAGTGCTGTGACCCTGTGATGGGCATTAGCGCATCAGGGGCAAGAAGAGCATCAAACAGGGCACTATGCAGAGGACAGTCAGAGTCAAAGGAGTCACCGGTGTGGGAAGACAGGAAATCAGAGCCGATCCTGTGACGCTGGCTGGCTTGGGACTGGGGAACCGGGTGCTGGCATGAGCTCGTCATTTACAGTGCACGTAGCTCGACAGAAATAAGCGTGGCTGTGACATCTGTGTCCTACCTCTGCCCGCTGAGAGGGCCTGGGGCACAACCCTGCAGCAGTGAGCACGTCTAGCAGCTGCATTTTGGCCTCTAAATGCCATCCTCCCCACAAAGGGACTGGTGTTCCTTGGAGAAAAGTCTGGAAGCGTGACCCAGGCAGGAGAAACCCAGGAAGAACCTGGAATAGAACTGTGCCAGGAAGAAGGAAAATGCTAGAAGACCGAAGGGGGAGGGGAGTGTAGAGGAGGGGGAGGGGGTGTCCAGGAGGGCACAGGGTGTCAGCTTGGAAGGGCTTCTGGTGCCAGTTCCTGAACAACCTTAGCAGCAGCATGAAGGGTAGGAAAATGATGTGTAATCTGTTGAACACGTTGGGAGTTAATGAGCTCACATTAATATATATGTGAGTCATTATTTCACAGCATCTAGCTCACAGGCTTCCCCACATTATCACAGCATCTTCTGATAAAGTGTGTGTTAGCTACAAAGAAGGAAAACTGGCTTTACTGTGGAGAGTAGCATCTTTTTAAAATTTTATTGATTTCTTGTGCGTTGGTGTTTTGCCTGGGTAAGAGTGTCAAGAGTTACAGACAGGCCGGGCGTTGGTGGCGCACGCCTTTAATCCCAGCACTCGGGAGGCAGAGGCAGGCGGATCTCTGTGAGTTCGAGGCCAGCCTGGGCTACCAAGTGAGTTCCAGGAAAGGCGCAAAGCTACACAGAGAAACCCTGTCTCGAAAAACAAAAAAAAAAAAAAAAAAAAGAGTTACAGACAGTTGTGAGCTGCCATGTGGATGCTGGGAATTGAACCCGGGTCCTCTGGAAGAATAATCAGTGTTCTTAACTGCTGGGCCATCTCCCCAGCCCTGAGAATAACATCTTAACAGAAGGACCAAGGTTTCCATGCCCATGAAAGGGCACCCAAAACTGTGTGCCATCTGATGGAATGGAATGTGATATCCCTGACCGGGAGGCAAACTCATACTTCAAGAGTGCCACACAGACCTGGCCCGGGAGCTTTTGAAAAGCAAGGGAAAACCCTGAAGGACTCTGGCAGTAGGTAGGTAGTAGGTAGGGAAAGGACATCACAAATGATGCAACCCCTGAGTCTGTCTTGGGGTGTTTGTTTGTTTGTTTGTTTGTTTGTTTGTTTGTTTGTTTCGTTGGGGAGTTGTTGTTTTGCCACAAAAGATGCCACTGGGACAATGTGCAAAATCTGATCATAGCTGAGGGTGTGGACTGGCATTTTATCTGGGTTACACTGGGGTGAAGGAGGAGACTGTCCCTGGAGGACGGGTGTATCCTGCAAGGGTTGGCTGTTTCTTTGGTGGTAAGCAAGGCTGTCTTCTCACAGGATTGTAGGCCGTTTGGGTTTATTTTATTATAAAGTCCCTTTTTAAATATTCTTGGCTCTTTTCTTATTAATTTGCATGAGTTCTTGGAAAGTTTGGGAAATTAGTCTTTTGCCAGTTGCATTTTTGCAGATATCCCCACTCCAGGGTTGTAAGTAAATTTGATCCTACCAGACAGAAAGGAGTTATGCTGAGTTTTATTGCTACATTTGAAATCCTTGCTCTAGCTGGCATTTATATCCATATGAACAAGACAGAATGCTAAGCTTTGTTTCTTCAGTCAATGGCCCCTAAAACCAAGTGAAAAATAAAATTCCCTCTCCTCACCCTTCAAACAACTTCCATTACAGGCTGTGGTGTTTTGAATGAGAATGGCGCCCATAGGCCCATATTTTTTAATGTTTGGTACCCAATTGGTGGAAATGTTTGGGAAGGATTAGGAGATATGGCCTTGTTGGAGGAGGTGTGTCACTAGGGGTGGGATTTGAGGTTTCAAAGGAGCCCATGATATTCCCATTTAGCTTTCTCTGCCTTGAGGTTGTTGTCTCAAGATGTGATCTCTCAGGTTTGGCTCCAGCTCCAGGCCTGCCCACCTGCCTCCATGCTCTTCACCATGATGGTCATGGCCTCCAACCCCATGGAGCTGTAAGCCCCAATAAACTCTTCATTCTGTAAGTTGTCTTGATCATGGTGTCTCTTCATAGCAATAGTAAGTAACTCATATATGTGCTAAATTTTCCGTTATTTGGATCTAATGTGGGCTCAGTTCTGTGCTTAACTGTTTTTCCTTCAGCATCAAAGTTCTAGTTATTAGCATTTGTCTTATTATTATCAGCGTTTGATTGTCCTGTTGCTGTGATCAAACACTCTGGCAAAAGCAACTTAAGGGAGACAGTGTTTGTTGTGGCACAGTTCAAGGTGTGCTCCATCACGGTAGCAGGGGCTGGAAGCTGCTGGTCACACTGCATTCTCAATCCGGAGGTTTTCTCTTGTTCATACAGTCCAGAAAGGGCACCACCCACAGTGGGCAGGTCTTCCTACATCAGTGAAAGTAATCAAGATAATCTCCCACTGACACCCTCTTCTTGGATATGATTCAATATTCTATCAAGGTGACAATTCATAGTGACCATCACAGCATTTGGTAGAAGAACACTGCCCAACAGAACCTTCTGCAACTGTTGAAATGTTCTGTAGTCTCTCGCCATGCTCAACCTAAAATTGTGGTTAGTCCCACTGAGAAACTGGGGATTTGATTTTATTTTCAGTTATTTTAACTTTCAAATAGCCACATGTGACATGCCTACCTGCCAAAAACCTGCTCCAGCAGGAGATGGGGTTGGGGTGGGTAAGGGACTGGAGGTGGGGTGGGGATTTCAGGTCCCAAGGAGGATGTGCTGAGTCTGGGAGTGGGGAACGGGCGACATACATGATCTGAGGATGAATCAGGATGGCTGCCGGTGTGCTTAATTGAAAAAATACCTTTTATACTGTAGAGTTGCACATAGGATTAACCGTGAGACAAGGGACATGTGAGCTGGGGTGTGGCTTGAGATCAGGGGTTGAGGAATCTTTGACCTTGACAATAGGCAGCAGTCTCAAGTTAATGAAGGGCCACAAGTTCCTCTTGCTAGAGATAAGAATGACTGCTTAAGCAAGCAGGAACTTTCTTCAAGCCCCCAGAGAATGGAGACCCATATCCCTGGCCTTGGGAAAAGGACTTCTCCTGGGGAGCAGACACTATATTACAGTTTCTTAGTCTTAGTATTTATGGGCCTGTTCCCCTCATAATGCTCCCAAAAGGCAAAGTCCTGGTATCTTACTCTTTTCCCATTGTAGCGTACCATTCTGACTTCTGGGTATTTATTAACTGAACTCTTATCCTTAATGGCTAGGGATATGAATTGTAGGCATTCCTTCCTTGGGATCAGGTGTGTCTAGTAAACCTCAAATTTTCCTGTTTTTAGTGTAATTAGGAGGGCACAATGGAATTCCTGGTTCCTAGGTGGTGGAGATTTTTTTTCCAAAGAATTATTTTGTTTAGAGATGCTACCCTTGTACACATTTTCGTCCTTTACCAAAGCTCACACAAAATTTCCCAAAGGGAAAGGCATTAATAATGAGAATCATTAATAATAGAAGTAAAAAGGTGCTGGAGAAGTGTGGTCTGCAAAGTCGAAATGCTGGGACTTTGTCAGGCAGCAACGGTCATCATGTGGTCCACAACACCTACCCTCTAGGGCAGTAGGGTTTTAAGCATCCCAGGGGAGGTTCCCACTCACTAACATTCTTTCTAGGATTCTCCAGGCTATTCACTCACATGCGTTTTGCCTTGTATGTTTCTCCTCTTTTGGAAACTGGATTTTCTGGTTTTCTAGGAAGGCTCATGTTAAATTAACAGACATTTCAGGTGGAATCGTTACTGTAGTCTTAGCTCTTACTGAACGCCTCAGTAAAGTCTGAAGTTCTCTGTGTCACGCTCTCCATTTCCTTCTAAGTTCACTCCAGTCTTGGACCTAATTTGTTGTATTTATCTTCACTGCTGAAACCACGCCTTTCTGTCCACTTCTTTTAATATATTTCCTCGCTGATAATCACTCACACAGCTATGCCATGCATATTTTGTGCATTGTATCTTCTTATTTATAATCATTTTTGCTTGATTATGTTTTCCGTTAATCATGGAATTTGAAATTAGTCGAGTGGCTCCCCTTGTATTTCCTTTTTAAGCTGTTTCTATTGTTTAATGCCATTAAGTATTATTTTAACAATCATTTTTAAATGACAGATAAAATTTTGTTTGCTATGTACAAGATGATCTTTGAATATGTATCTCTGTGTATGAATGACCAAATAGACTAATTAACATATTCATAATCTGACATAGCTATCATTTTGTGAACACTTTTTACAGCCAATCAGCGTTTTTCAAGGATATAATGTATGGGCTGGAGAGACAGCCAGGAACTAAGAGCACTTGCTGCTCTTGTGAGGAATTTGGATTCCCTTCCCAGCACCCACGGGGTGGCTCACAACTCCCTGTAGCTCCAATTCCAGGGAACTGATGCCCTCTTCTGGCTTCCACAGGCACCAGGCATGAACATGGTGCACATACATACATACATACATACATACATACATACATATAAACATACAGGCAAAACTCTCATATACATAAAAGAAAATACAACTACACATTTTAAAGAATATAAACTATTATCAAGGTTAGTCACCATGTGTATCTTAAATTCCTTGGATTTGCTCTTCCTGTCTGGAGTGTTGTATCCTCTGACCAGCACCTCCCAGCAACCTCCACCTCTGTAGGGCATAGGTTCTTTCAAGTCCCACATCAATAGCAGTTTTAAGTAGTCATGGCAACGGTTGACATCTTGGCTTGCTCTACACTCTAATGGGAAAGTCTGGCGTTTTTATCACTAACCTTAATTCTGGCTTGAGAAAATACCAGCATTTTTGTAGAAATGCCCTTTGCTGTGCCCTAACCTAAGCTGTACAGTCTTGACTTAATACCATATTTCAATTCGTTCTGTTTGTAATTTTTCTGTTGCCATACTCATATGTTCAAAAAATACCTCCTTAAATTTGGTAGTGGTATATTTTTCTTGCCATATGCTACAAAACCCTTTTAATTAAGTAAAGGTTGTGCAATATTCAAGAAAATTGTCTGTGTTAGAAGTATTCTGTCAGCTTTGGGAGTCACTGTGCTACCACCGTGAAAGGGAGAGCACGTTGTAACCTCCCCTCCTTCACAGGGTTTAGATAGGATTAAATGGAAAGTTCTAAAGCCGTGCTGATAGATTTTTAGGTCTGTCTGCTATTAGCTTTAATAACTTGCTAGTTGTCACTTGCTGGGTTTTCTGCCTCTTCTGGAGTTAGCTTAGTAGAATCTTTACTAGGAACATATTGGTGCCATTGATCTAATGCTAAATGTAAAAGTGACATGTCTTTGGGGCATCTGTTGACTTTGGTCTCAGTTATGCTGAGTTTAAGCTCCTATGGAGCATCACAATGGAAGCAGCCGGTGAGCAAGAGCAAACATGCTTCAGGGATGCTCTGTCTTAGCTTTATGCCTTGGCTGAAAAGCTAGCCCCTTGCATGGTTCTTTTGGTTGCCGAGGTCATCTAAAGGAAGTTTAAATTAGTGAGGGCAATTGCCATCAATGGGGTCCTGATACCCCAACATTCAACAGAGCAGGAAGGAGAGGCCTGCAACAGAGCAGGAAGGAGAGGCCTGCAAGGAAGCCAGGATGGGAGACCCTAAAAAGTAAGAGACAGGGGCTAAGATCCACCATGACAAACACATGCAGTAAACACATCACTTAGCAGTTGTCGGTGGCTGGAAGTGTTTGAGATACACCCATGCTTTGTGACGAGTGAGAAGTGGACCCAAGAAGCAAGTGTAGAAGATCCTTGCCAGAAGTCTACTTGGCAGTGGTTCTCAACCTGTGGGTCATGACCCCTTTGGCAGACCTCTAGCTCCAAAACTATTTACATTATGATTCATAACAGTAGCAAAATTACAGTTGTGAAGTAGCAAGAAGATAATTTTAAGGCTGGGCATCACCACAGCATGAGGAACTGTATTAAAGGGCCACAGCATTAGGGAGGGTTTGAGAAACCGTTTCTTGAATGAACATATAAAATGTAGACTATGCTTTTCTTCTCCCCAACCCCCACCCACCCACCCCACCCCCCAGCCCAGAAAAGTTTATCACAAGAAGCAAGGTCTTTGTAGCCTCCTCTGAAGACTCTTGGGAGCGTATGTACCTACTTCCTTACAGTTGGCCTGAGGGACCCAGGAGAAGTTGATGGAGGAAACCACGAAGATTCATCCCTCCCCAGGGGAGAGAGACCAATGGAAAGGGACTTTGATATCATCAGGGCAGCTACCCTGGAGGAACCTGGACCCTAATGTGGAGGAAGAGGTAGAGAAGAAACAGGGGACCAGCAGATTCCCATGGTGAGCAAAGGGAAAGAAAAGCTAAGAGGAAACAGCTAACTCAAGGCAGTCTTTTTAGAGAAATGTATTCACAGATACTTGGAAATTATACTTAATACCGAGATCGACTACCTGTGAAATAGAAGAAAAGTCTGAAATGTAACTTTGGGCGTGACAGTTTAAGAGGACACTCTGACTGTGCCAAGGATCTGTCAGTGAACATTACACATATTCACTCCAGCCTTCATATATACACATGCACGCACACACACACACACACACACACACACACACACACACACACACACACTATAGGAAAACAGCTTCATCATAGTTGTGAACTGTCACGCTTAGCACATTGCTGTCCTTTCCCTCCCTTTCTGCCTGGTTCATATTAACTATTTACACACAGATAAGCACCTTCTCAGAAAAAGCATGCCTGTCGTTGAAGGTTCTGCCATTAGCTAGCACTGCAGCCTCACTGTCGCAGCTGGCTGCTTTTACCTGCACCGTCCCAGGAATCTCTCAGGAGCTGAGCTAAAGAGAACAACCTCTAGTGTTTGCTGCTGCATCTACCGAACTGCAGTCTCCACGCAGAGCTTTGTGAAAGCCACCAGGACCTGCCAATTCCAAGTGAATCTTCCAAATTGCCATGAAAACATCAGGTGACCCCTAGTAGGAACGGGGTCTCAGCACAAGTGTAGTTTATGATAGGACAGGTACAGGGAAGCCAACATCCCTACAAACATGGGGGTGCCACCCCATTGGCCTCAGTATAATGCCCCAAAGGCCAGCTACACTCTGTGCAAATCCCAAGGGACCATTCAGGCTCCAGGAAGCCACCGTCTTATAGGTTGTATGGTTAATGTCCAACCCTCTAGGCCAGCCCCACAGTGCCCACCAGGTTTAAGAAAATCACCCACTGCAACAGGTCCTCAGTCCTAACAGCAGGGACAAGAGTGGGACCAACGTAGGCAGGTCTAGGTAGATGTCAGACCCCAGTCAAGAAGGCCTACGTACAAGGAGACAGAGTCCACATACTGTGACAAAGTCCACAGCCATGCTTCTGTAGGCAGCACCCACTTTCCCCCTGTGATCATGGATCTCAAATGACTGACTGCCTTTCTCTATATCCCTAGACAATTCTTATTTCCATGACCTTACATATCTGTGACATTGAGGACTCTTGCCGAGACTTCACCTCTCCTTCACTGGAGAAACAGAGCGCCCAGGTCCTGGGGACCCCCACAGTGGTGGCTGAGGGAATATTTCCAATCAAACAGCTCTGAGATGTGCCACACTGCTTCAGAATCTGAGAATCCATACAGCTACATCTTGGTGACCAAGATACAGGCTATATCTTGGCCAGATACAGTTCAGAGGACACCAAATTCAGTAAGTGAAGGAACATTGCTCCTGGATAAATCAAGTCGTTGAGCCAATGAGATTATGAGAGTGAATGCTGAGCAATCTTTGAAACGTATGTTATAGAACATGCTGCTAATTGAAAAGTCAAGAAAACTGATACACAACAAGGAGCTTTTATCAGCATGTGAGTGTGTGCGCTGAAGAAAGAGGCTGGAATTCTCAGGGACAGTGTCTGGGTGTCAAGGTCCCCCAGGCTTCCTGAATTCACATCCTGAATGTGCTGAGCTCAAGAGATAGAGTGAAGGTCAAGTTGTACAGAAAAGTATTCTTCTCTTCCAGCACCATTTTCTACACAATCACAGACGTGGTGTTGACAGTCACCCTGAAGGATCCCAGGCATTTGTGCAGTCTACTCTAGAAAGAAAGACCAAGAAAAGAAACAACAGAGATTCTTCAGAAGCAGGACATGGGCACTCAGCAGGCAGAGGCAGGAGGATTGCAAGTTTGAGGACAGCCTGGGCACATAGCATACAGCCCTGTCAGAAAAAAAGAAAAGAAAAGAAAGAAGGGAAGGAGTGAGGGAAGAATTGAGGGAAAGAAGAAAAAAGGAAGGAAGGACTGAAAAATAAATCATTAAACCCATAACTGCATAGGTTTACACAGTAGTAAAGTTATCTCAGGAAACTGAATGAAAGAAATGAGAATGGGCAGCAGATTGAACCACCTTTCAGGACCCCAAGTGACCACCAGTTGAAGTAGAGAGGCTGATCTTGTGCCCATCCATCAGCCTGCCATTGCTATATGCAAGCTGCCCAAGGAAAAGGATGACCCTGGGCCAGCCAGCCCCCGTCTGTCTTGAGGGACAACATCCCCAGAGAGATAGCCTTTAGGAGGCTCCATTTAGTTCTTTGAGGGATCTGAGAAGCACCCCACAGCAGCTTCTGTAGGGCCTGTTTGGCAGGGAAATGACAAACTGTAACTGGACAGTAGTCCCTTCATTTACATTGACTGTGGTAGAAATAGCCAATTGGATTCAAAACTGTGGTAAGTCATACAAGAGGACATGCTAGTTTTTACAGCGTGTGAAAACATGACTTCTCACTGCTCTGTTGAGCTTAGAAGTTGAAGATGTACCAAACTTACAATGTGTAAGGATAAGGAGGGGACAGTGAGATGTTCCTACTGGCCTGATATCCTTCACAAATGAGCAGATGCCCCTCATCCCAGGATGTGCATTGAGCTGGCAGCGGCAGGTGTAGCTTTACATGGACGGAAACTGCAAAAACTTCCCAGAGTAGAACATTTATTATAAACTGAAGAAATCTTTGTGAGCACACACACAGACTGGAATAGTCACCCACTAGTGCGGTCACATTCAGGTGTGAAATTCATTATTCAAAAACCCGTAATTCCCAGCAGATGGGAGACAGAGGCAGGAGGATCGGAGTTCATGCTTATTCTCAGCTGTAACATGGCTTCTATCCAGCCTAGGCTATATGAGGTCGTGTCTCAAAAGTAAATAAATGAATGAAAATGATCAAACTCCACAAAACTTAAATTTTTGAAGTGAGTAGCTTCCTTTCTCCCTAGAGAAAGTGGACCTTCCTGTTGTGTGTTCACACCGTGGGAAGGTTTCCCTGCCCTCAAAGGACTGACCTTCATGTCTGCCCCGAGAAGCTCAGTAGCCCTTTTCTTGCCTCCCTTCAACCCCCACTTCTGAGAGTTCCCATTTGGCAGAAGGATTGCTCCTGGAATTCCCCTTCCTGGTCTCATAAGGTGTCTTGGGTGTGGCCGCCGTGCTAGATAAAACTATTGGCCACAACCCGGGACCTGGGCTTGAGCACAGCAGAGCGATCAGTTGATTCCCTTCCTGCCAACTTCATGGCTTCTTCATGGTATCTGTAAGAAAAGAAACTTTCTATGGTCCATTTTCAATATGAGGTGAACTAGTGTCCATCAGAAGAATAGTTAAGCTGGGGTCCCCCACCACTGGCAGCCTGCTTGTCTCCCTCTGAGAGCTGTAAAGTTGCAGGTCCTTTGCTAGTGACTGAGCCTAGAAAGGAGAGCAGCCTCCAGGTTCTTCATTGGATAAGGCTCTATGTCCTAAGCCAATAGGATGGGGAAGGGATCAATTCCAGGCCTGTGAAAAAAGAAGACAGGAAGTTTACAAACCAGATCAGCAGGCCTCTTCTCTGCGGCCAGCGGTCCCTTTCTGCAGGACAGTGTATTAACAGCTGTTTCATTTTTAGTAGTTCCTTTAATTGTTGTTATCTTATTTCCCACATAATCTCACCAAATGGTGTTGGGGGGGGGGACTTTATGTTGTCCTAGGAGAAAACTTTACTGTGAGGAATTAAAAACAAACAAGTGAAGTGAAGATGGGTGAGAAACAGGCCAAGTGCCCTTCCGGGGGATCAGCAGGCTCTGTACCTTACTTTCTTGATTGGTAAAACTCCCCAAACCTTTTCTAGGTGATGGTAGAGGTCATCCCCATGCCCAGAGGTTTCCACTCTGTAATTTCAAACCGAATTCAGCTCTGACCTGACAGTGAAACTCCCCGATGCTTTGCCTCTGGGCATGGGAGTAAGTCACGAAAGCAGCAAATGTGGTGTTGCTGCCGCTGGTGTCCTCTGTAGTGGCAGCAGGAAGGGCTCTTCACATTCCTGCTTCCTTCCCAGGAACGGCATGTCCTGAGCAAAACCTCTTTGCAGAGGATTTGTACATACCTATGCAACGTTCGTGTCTCCTGTTACATTTCAGAGGAACTCTGCAGGGGTGAGTCTTTATAGCACAGCACTCCTTTGGGATAAACCAGTTAACAACCAGTATCATCTCGCCATGGCTACACAAATACCTGTGTCCTGTCTGTGAGGGTGTTATGCCCTTAGGATACCAGCCATGCCACTATCAGCCACGGCATTTATGGAGCATTTGCCTCCTTCCCATGTCTGCCCGTGGTTGTGAGAGTGAGAACAGCCTTCACCTCCACTGTTTCTAAACCTGGCCTGATGTAGCAAGAAAGACAGGTAGAATGGCACCCATGGGTGCGCCTGACTTCTACAAGGGTAGTGGGAGTCAGGGAAGAAGAGACCAGAAAGCTGCAAAAGCCTGGTCAGAAACACTTGCAGGAAGTACGAGAGCTGTATCTACCATGACTGTCTGCAGAGCAAGGGGGTGGCTGGGTCTCCCAGGAAAAGCAAGCCTCAAGTATAGGTGTCTGGAAAGCAGTGATGGGCATGATGGTGAGATAGCCAGGGACAGACCAGTTGTGCTGTGATAGACAGCCACAGATGTGAAGGCCCTGCCCAGCAACACAGCCTGTGGATGCTGCGGATGTGCCCTGAAGCAGGACACGGTTGCCTCACATGAGCAGCAAAGACCAGGTCCCTCCCACCCTCCATGGTGGTTCTTGCTGTTTTCTCATTCCTTCTCCACTCATCTTCTCCCATGACCCCCTCAACATCATGCCACAAAGCTCCTTCAGAACAAAGAGGAGCCCTTGCCATTTTAAAAGCTGGGTCCACATTGTACTCCTTGGTAAAGTGAAGGACCCTCTAAAGGCCCTGAAAGGAAGCTGCACTGTAGGCTGCTATGACTGCCCTTCCATACAGTGATGTCATAGCCTCCTAATGTGGATTATCCCATATAGGCCCTGGCTGCTGAAGTGATTGTCTTTATTGTTCTATTATTAAATAAAACTCGGAAGTCAGATATTGGGATAAGAACCTGATAGGTCCACAAAGCAATGGAGAAATGATCAGCTGACCCTGCCCCTTCACACTTTCCCTACCTGTCCTTCTGGCCCTATACACTCAACCCACCCTGTACTTTGTTTTACCTGAGATAAAATTCCAATCCCTAGAAGATTTATCTCCTGAAGAGGCCAATCTGGATGCCAACATTTTGGTGAAATTGTTACATCTGCACCTGTGTCTAGTAAACCTTCAAATTACAATGCCATTTATTTGTATTTTTAGCTTTTGTCTTTGATCATTTATAGAAGTTTGCCAAAATACTTGTTTTATGGTCTCTCTTGAAAGTTTTGTTATATCTACTAAAGCTATTCTGTCATCCAGAGCAGTGTGGCTTTTAACAACAGGCATTAAGACATTTAATTGCTTTGTGGAGAAGTTCCCAAGGCTGACAGGGAATGACTGAACCAAATTTGACAATGGGGCCTGTGAGAGTCCCCCTAAGGCATTTCCCAATGGCAGAGGGTTACCTTGACTGTCCCGTGTTGACTGGTATTCATTAGTTCAATGCCAGCCTTTTGCCACACCTTCTGCATACTCCAGAAAGCTGGGGCCTTCTGTTTGGATTATCTCTAGGAAAAAACATTGTTTCTAGGAATGCCTTGCCTATACTCCCTTTTCAGCTGACCTTGTTTACCACAAGTAAAACATCTAACCTTTTGATTTTTCTTAAAATTTTTAGAAATCACTTTTCTATCCAAGTATCATCATAACTGTGAGATTCAATATCAGCTGTATTTCTAATCCACTCATCTATTGGTGCTGATCTTGCCTTTAAAGGCCTAATCATCCTTTCACATTCTGAATTAGCATTTTCAAAAGCCAAAGATTCAGTTAATATTTGTGTAACTTCTGAATCTGATATCATTCTGTTTACAGCTGAAGTCAATCTTTGTAAAAAACAAAAACAAACCAGTGAAAGTTTCTTTTGGGCCTTGTATAACTTTAGTAAATGACTCAATCCTCTTTCCTGATTCTTCAACCCTGTCCCAAGCATTCAAAGCTGTTGTCTGGCATAGAGCCAAGGTGTGATCATCAAATGTAATCTGTCTTTGCAAATCAGCATACTGGCCTTCACCAAGGAGCTTGTCTTCAGAAATTTCAATACCTCTATCCCTACTTCATTGTTCTATGTCCCTTTATTCCTCTCTCTACCATATTTTCCATTGTAACTGAGGACCAGTTTCCAATATTGTTGTATCTTAATCTTTCCAGTTTTGTGGAATAATTCTGTTCCAAGTTGCCCATGAAATAAACATCTGCTTCACAAAGGGTGAGTGCATGCCATATGAAATGACTGCTTCCCTAAATCTTCTCAAATCTAACATTTCTACAGGATCCCAGTTAACTTCTGCATAGCCTTGGGGGTGCCTGTCATCTGGTGGTCATTCTTGTATGGTAACTGGATAAACTAAGATTGGTTTTCTAGTAATCGTGGGTCGCTCCTCTTCAGTTTCATAATGCAATAGTGCTGCTCTAAATTCCTCTGTCTGTGTGTGAATATTTTTCTAAGTTTCATTAGCAGATCTTTCTAAGGATTATATCTTACCAGTCAATTTTTCATATTTGGCACCGATATCAAACCACTTTTTTAAGGATAAACCATGAATTATCAAACAGATTCAAACCATCCATTGTCGAATCATACATAGTCCTAACTTCCTGTATCGTAATATTGTTTGCCATTCTTAATGTGGGAAAGACTTTTTTTTTTTTTTTAATAAAACCTAATTCCCCCCTTAAGAATTCCTGGGTGTCTCACCAGATCTACTGACTTTTTAATTTTTCCACAGCAGCAGTGGTGGAGCTATGAGGGGGTAGCCAGCTGCAGCGACAATGCCCAGCTGTGCAGGCAAGGAGGGCAGCAGGCACAGCAGGATGCCTAGAGCCAGGATAGTGTGGTGCAGCGGGCTGCATGCCCTGGCCGAGGGCAACTTCAGTTGCTCACTCGCTGCACAGGATACATGGGGAAGGAGAGTGAGCCACCTGAAAAGAGGACTTAAGGAGACTGATAGGAGAAACCCAAGTGGCATGGGAGGGCACTGGCCACCTGAATGACAGAGCCAGTGAGCGATGGGAGGCTGGCTCCAGCAGCTGCAACAGTGTCCTTTGGGGCTGGAGCGAGCAATGTCCAGAGGCTGCTGCAGGGAGACTGCACTGGGAGAAACCCTGGGCTTGGGGGAGAAGTCACCTGAGTGGAGTCTGCAGTCAGGGAGAGGTGACGACTTTGCTACCACATGATCTGCCCAGCATTGAACGCCAGATGTAGCAAGCCTTCTCATTGGACTTTCTTTAGATTGCCATCCCACAAATAATGACACAGAGACATATTATTAATTATATAGTTTGGCCTTTAGCTTAGGCTTGTTCCCAACTAGCTCTATATAACTCAAATTAACCTGTTTCTATTAATCTACATTCTACCACGTGGCTTTTTATCTTCCTTCTATTCAGTATGTCCGACTCCCTCTGTGTCTCACTGGCACTTGTGCACCAAGATTCCCCAGAAGTCCCACTTAGTCTCTCCTGCCTAGCTTTTGGCCATTCAGCTCCTTTTTAAACCAATCACAGTGACACATCTTCACACAGTGTAAACAAACATCCTGCAACAGGCTTCTCTGAAACTCTTAAGTGCCCTGCAATCAGTTCTACTTGGCCAGCACATCACAATAAAGTGATTTCACATAGTGCCCCTGAAGGAGGCAACCTATCCTGATGCACCAAGGCCCATCTGGTCATTTCCATCACCCTCCTTTTCCTTGGCATCTTCTTGTGTGCCCTCTTTTGTTCCAGAATCTGAGTGTGCCTACTTCTCCTATGCTCCACATCTATCCAGAAACTGGGGTCCTGAGAGAAGGGGGACAGCAGAGAAGTCATTCTCCACAGCCACACCCACTCCAGCCTGCACTTGGGTTGGATAATTGGTCCCTAAAGCTTAATGACTGCATCAAGCCCTCTCTCCTACCATGGTTTGTGGTACATAGGACAAAGAGAGGAACCAGATGACCCCTCTCCTACTTCCCCTTGCCAAGTAAATTCTCATAGACATTACCCCATTAATCACAGCTCTTGCTCAGAACTGGGATGTTTAGAAAATAGTCCATCTGTGTAACTCCACACAGCCACTAACAGTTGGGCAGAGGTAGCCTACAAATGGAATCTATGAGCTAGAATGTTATAAGTACATGAGCTTTCTAAACCATGGCTTGCAAGACAGGCCACATCAGCCCAACCAGAGAATGCTAGGCATGCAGTCAGTGTTTGAAAGTGAGCCCTTGTCCCTCTCTGCTGGCCTGGGGGCTACTCATCTACAGTTCATGTAGAAGTGGGTGGACAACCACTTAGAGCAAGTAGAATTGACATGTTTTTCTACTCGATGAAGGGGCCAGGTACCTCCTTGCCCTGTACCTGTGCCAGCGCTGCTCTTAACGTTGGCCTCTGTTAACACAGGTGGCATTCCACAAACCTCAAGGCTCCAGGCTAAAAAGGGAGGGCCCAAGACTCGTGACTCAGGATGACCACAAGGTTGCATCCATTCCAGGAATATTTATTCCCAAGAGAACGCAACACATAAGAGCAGAAACTTGGAATCATGTTTCTGTAACAGGATGAGCCTGCCTGCCCCAGGTGTGACTTTCTCCTGGAATTTGGAGAACAGTAGCCCCCAGCTACTGGAGCAAGGTAATCGAGACACACACCTCCCCCATCTCTTCTGACATGCAGGCTCTCTGCTCCACTCATAGGGACAAAAAGCATCTCACAAAAGCAGGTGGCCTTGGCTGCAGGGATGGCCACACTCACTTAGGATAGTAGGATCCTAAGGAGAGTCCCGGCTGAGGAGACAACCAGGGATTTAGGAGACCAACTAGAGAAGCTTGTTTCTATGAATGTCAAAAGAAGGCGATAAACAAAACGGGCACCACCACTGGTCCCTGAAGAGCAAGAAGTAAGATGGAGAAGGTCCCTTGAGTTGACCATCATCCTTAGTCTTGGGGAAAGCAGCTTTGATGGAGGGGTGAGACAGAAGCTTGGCACCATCAGGGAAAACAAGTCCATGGAAGCAGAAGAAAGAAGTCAATTCCCTGCTCAAGAAATTTGCTTGAGAAGGGAAGTCAGGGGTGTCTTGGTAGAGTTGGGTTTAGGCAGAGTTTTAAGATGAAAGTAACATGGCCACATTTAAGTGTAGAAAGACCTAATCCCCAAATGGGAAATACCAAAGGGGAAGGGATCATCTGTTGGTGTACTTGGATTTACCTGGAGTTGGAAGGAGCTCACAGCAGCAAAGAGGGCAGGCAGGATCAGAATGCTTCAGTATGGTGGAAGGATCAGAGATGGACTCCTCTTCTGCTTGTGTAGAATACTCACAAACCTTAATAGGTTTTTTTTTGTATATCCAATGACAATCTTGAAACCTATCAGGATACATTCCAGCCCCATTAATGAGATGTAGTATCGTCTTTATAAGACCCAGCCACCCTTAAAATAACCTCTTAATTCCCCATTGTCGTAGCTGCCTCCCATGAAAATGACCATGGCCAAGAAATAGGTACTTACCAGAGATCCTCATGACTAAGAAATTTATAGCTCAAGACTGTGGCTCTCTTTTGTTTCTAGAATATGAAATACCTGTTTCTTCCTCCTCCTCAGGGTCTTCCTTGGAGAAGGGCATTGTTCTGTGCACAGTGCTGGCCTGTCTTGGTGGCTGTCCCCCAACAAGGAAACACTATACTGCTATGCCTCAAATTCCACAGCAGGCCAGTGCCTCTTGTCTCTTTCTCTGGAAGACATTCTCACTTTTGAAAGGTTGTACATCTATATTACAGAGATTTATTTTTAATTTTTCAAAACTTCCCTGCAATCCTCCAAAGAGCCCTAAACTACAAGTTCCTATTTAAATTCTGCCCCCAGCAAGCTGATTTATACTTGAGTTTGGTGTTTTATTATTGTCGAATGTCACCTATAAGACAGGGGCTTTGGGGAAACCTGCAGACTTTCTGATTTTTCCAAAGGTCGCTTGTTATATGACTGATCTCTGAGCACTTTTTCATCTTCAACTATCTGTGTGTTGACATATCCAGGGCCACTGTGGCTGTAGGAAATGCTAGAACTCCGGTGGACCGTGCTGCTTAACAATGCCGGAGAAGAACCACTGCTCCCCTCCCACCTAACAAAGAGTACCTATTTCCCCTCAAACCAAAATGCGGTTTACACCCAAGTGAGTTGACTGGCTGCCACCCTTGGACCCCTACCTGAAGATGGCCACCCTTGTGTGCTTGGACCTCCCTGGAATTACCATTTGTTTCTCCATGTTTGTGCTGGCCCCCCATCTTTCCCTCTTGGAAAAGCATGTTTGTCACAGGAGACTAAGCTTTATCTCCATTGTATCCCTAAGCCCAGGCTTTCTGGAGCATTCCATCAGCATTTGTCTGCTAACTGGTTAAAGAAGGAGTCAGGTAAACAGGGCCTCCTTTGTGCACTCTGGCTGGTTGGTCAGGTGGCAGTGTGATGCAGGGTTCTTGGTCTCTGCTCACCTTCATATAAATGAAGGGTCATGGCCAATTAAGGATTTCTCTTCTAGAGACTGAGAACGTAGTAAGAAGAGGCAGAAATAATGCAAAGATCTACCAAGTATTTGCTTTCCCTCTAAGAGAACCTTGAATGACTGAGAGATTGCAGATAAAACATTTTTACATATATGTGTAATTAGTCAGCATAGTGAATTTCATCAACCCCAAATACATGGTGGTGTTTGTTTGTTTGTTTGTTTCTGAAGAGGGCATAGCCTTCAGTTCTCTAGTCTGAGACCACGTTCTGTCTATATCATTGTTTCATAAAAGTATATTGGGATTACATACACTCTGGTTTGCATTCACACCATTTTTGCAGTGGATAAAATATTTTATAATTTCCAACTTAGTATTTTCTATATAAACATTTTTACCAATGTAGTTGAGTAAATATGAAAAAGGGAGATAAATTAGCTGTTGTTTATTTTTTATTTTTCTTGAACAAGACAAAACGTTAAACTTTTGATGAAAATTGAAGACCAACAGTAACATGATCCAAAGCACAATCCTCCTGATTAAAAATATTAAATGAGGTGTTCTCTGTCACCCCATTAGAGCTACATTTCTGTTTTTCTAAGAGGTCATATGGAAAGCTTGAAATGACACTACTGTAAGTAGAATTAATCCCATTGTAATCTCCTCTTGCAGCCTCTTCCTCTGACATGTAATGGTGT